>QKWP01002406.1:10103-30475 GCA_003550325.1 Gigaspora rosea
TGCGTATCATCGATAGTCTTTCTGTACTCATAATATTACTATATTTGTATAATGCTTTTTATAATATTGGACGAAGATATTTTTTTTTTATTTTTTTTTTTTTTTTTTTTTTTTTTTTTTTTTTTTTTTTTTTTTTTTTTTTTTTTTTTTTTTTTTTTTTGTGGCGATAAAAAAGTATACATATAGCATACATCTAGCATATATATTTGTTCTTTTGAATTTTCTAAAATCTTACTAATCCATAGAAAGAATTTTAACTGGTTATTATTAATAATCATGAAACAATTACAAGAATTCTCGAAATTTCGTTTGACATAAAAAACGTTTTATTAATAATATTAGATGTTAGATTTGTAGTGTAACAATCAACAAAGATTTTGAACATCGCATATACACATAGTTAACTACATAGTTAACTACATAGCTTACATAGCAGATAGTAACTATTATCAGTTATATACATAGTAACTAACAGCAGTTACGTAACTTATATCTAATAGAAAAAAAGAAAAAAGTTACACATAAATTTTTATAGAAAAATGTTTAACAAATTTTATCCTATAGGATAGTAGAACGTACTTCAAAAAGAAAATTTAATACTAAAAAAAGAATTTATTAAAAAAACGGTTCAGGAGGAAAGCTGCATGAATTGTTTGATGAACACATAAAAATCAGGTGGACGCCGCAGTTTTTCAACAAACATTGTGTCATTATTCCTATTAATAGCTTGTAGTAACTCCGACTTTTTTAGTTACTATTATCAGGTCAGGCAAATACATATACTGTAATGTACATATACACATATACACATATATTATATTTATTATTAGACATACAATGGCGGCCGTTTAACGAAATAATGAGCGCCTATCATCATACTATCATCATAATATACTAGGAAATGAATATTCCGTAGAAGATACGTACGTCCGTATAATATGAGTAAACAGGAAAAGAATTTTGCATATTTACGGCTAGGAGGTAAGATACATGCATTGGGCCTGAGAAAGTTTCACATATTTTTTATTCGATAAACTGTAAAAAAAAAAAATTCACCCACGAAACGAAGATTTTGAAGATACCGACCCGGATACCACTAAATCTAGGCTGAACCATAAAAGATTATTGCATACAATGCACCAGTTTACCTTCTTTGTATGTTACCGTTGTTTCTTTTGGAAATACAAAGAAGTGAGTGAAACACTTGGGACTTTTTGATTTACAATGATTTACGTACAATTTTTTTTTTGAGTGGCAAAAAAAAAATTTTAATATTTTGAATAATGGCGTTCATCGAATTAATAATGGCGTTCATATAGTGGCTTAAGTAAACTTTTAATCCTTTTTTGGAAATTGAAAATTGTTAACCCTACAGATCAACACCGAAGATCTGACATATGCATACCAATAAAAAAAATTTTTTTATAGTGTAACTTCGGATATCTTTTACTTGCATTTTTAATATAACGATTTTGGTATATGTTTTTAAAAAAAAAAAAAATTGTTAATTAATTACAGTATTAACACAGTATTAACACTATATACGTTATTATACATTATTAAAGTATTATTAAAACGTTATATACTGTAAGTAGTATAATGAACATTCAATAACATTCAATACTAAATATATACTAAATGCTAAACACTCACAAAGTATAAGTGATACAAATAGTAAAGGATTTGGGAATTTGGGTATGAAGATACTTAATAACTTACTGTAGTAACATAGTAACATAGTAAGAGATCATTGTCATGTTTCAATGTGCCAATCTTTTGTGTTTAAAACGAACCTGTTGTTGAATATCTTTTACATGACATGAAATCCTAAAGAGTAAAACTAAAAAAAAAAAAAAAAAAATTTTACTTTAAAATATTTTATACATATTTAAACATTTAAAAATTTTAAGATAATTTGTTTATTCGCTTATTTAGGTATTAAATCTGTACTTTCTTTGAATAGTCTTACATTGTTTAACCTCTTGAAACTGCTACTTAATAATTGTTTTACCACGCAGAACATTAATTCATTCATTAAACTTATTTGGTCATTGTTAAAATTCACTTTTTGGAATATCTTGTTATTTTTTTTTGATTATGTTAAACTTATCCAATTTTGAATAATAAAGTAATATAAAAGTAATATACTTTTTTTTTTTATTAACATTTTTAATAATGTATGTATACAACAAGAAAAAAAAACTCCTATGTTCGAAGTTTATTTGTTTTTAAGTTTTTCCTTGTTAGCATAGAATAGTCATAAATCCTTTAAAATTTTATTGATAAATATTTTGTACATTTAGATCTACATACGTTAAAATGAAAAAAACGTTTGATGATTTTTTTTGATCCGATGATGGTCCCGGCATTGGTGCGTACGCTTGTTTCCTAATTTATTAAGAAATGTTATCAAAGCGATAAATTTTTTTTTTTTATTTTTTCTTTAAAGAAAAGGGACCCTGCATTTAATTAAAACCACATTTCATAAAAATCTTAATAAAATCGATTTCTTATTATGATCACCAGGTCGTACACGGCGCTAGTTATATGCTGTACACAAAATGTTATTGAGGCCGAGTTATTACTAATTTAGTAAGTATATTATGCAATTAATATAAAACTGCATTTAATTAACCTTTGAATGGTTGAAAGGCGAATTGAATGCTTAAAAAAAGAAATTCCGTTAATCTTGGGCGGTCTTTTTTTTGTGTAAATCCTAAAGCATTACATATATGCGTATGTAATGCTAATCAATTTATCAAAATTTATTACAAAAAAAGCTCAAAATTTTCGGATGCTTGAAAAATTCTACTAAGATAGATAAATTAGACTTACAAACCAACTGGTGATCTGATCACGTAAACAATGGTGCATCATCTTGAGTATACAATTTCAAAAAAAATATATGCATATCATTGTAAATGAGATTTTTGGTAAAATTTAGAAAATCAAATTATGTAGTACGTAAGTGCGTACTGTACATATGTAGTACGTACGTACAGTACGTAAACGTACGTACGTACTTACGCACTTACTTTGAAATTACGAGATCAGATAGATATTTCCTATACTGATATTTTTTTTTGCGGACAGTTGCGTTTGATTAACTATTTTGCTTTTACCAATATACCAATATGGTATATCATCTTTCAGTATCGAACTCCGATTTAAAACTATTGCGGCTAAGATTTACCTTAAGTAATAATTAATATTATTGGTCACTTTCGACACATGGTTTTGGATTGGATCGTAAAGTAAACTTTAAAAATCTAACGTTATAAACAATCATAAATATCATAAATCTTTTTAGTTTGATTCAATAAATTGCCTTCCATGTCATGCAATTCTAATTGCCTTCCCAGGTAATATAATTATAAAATCCTCTTATTTATGTCTAATATAATTATCCGAATTCAGAATGTTATAATATTTCATATGAGATTTGTCTTTTTAGTAATGCTTGGTCTTTCTGAATAAATCTCATGCACATGTGCCAATTGATGATATCATGTAGTACCTACTTACGTACTGATCATTTAAAGAAATTTTATATCGATATTATCTGATAACGCTTTAAAAAAAAAAAAAAAGCTTTTGCTAGATAATGATCACATACACTGTATACTGCAAGTCAGTATACGATGCGCCTTTTTCATTATTAGATATATCTCTTCGATAAAGAAAAAAACTTTAATTATATACGTAGTACGTACTTATTATGTATTAGATTAGTAATTATCTAGGTAATTAAACTGTTGACATAAAAAAAAAATAAAATTTAACACAATACTTCTTTAGTTTAACAGCTCTTCATGTTACCAAATTATCATTGATTTTTTAATGATGCACTAACAAAATTATATAGAGATCTTCGCTACTAGCATATTTAAATATATCTTTATTTAATCTATATAGGGTACATTATTTAAAATAATTTAACACAATGAGAAATTACATAAATATTAGAGAATTTAAGTTGCTAATATGCTTTGTTTAATATGTAAGTTTTAGGTATACAACTATTTTACGTGTAATATGTGTAATATGTATGATTTCTTTACGTGTAATATGTATGATATCAAATTTTATAAAAAAAAAAAATTTTTTTTGTCTAGTTAGCACAAATAAAATCTTAATTAGAACTTTTACAAAAAAATTATTGTCATTTTTTTTCCAATTCGGCAGTTCATGCCGCAACTTTATTTCATAATTGTATTCTTAGAAATTACATTTTCTAGAAACCTTTATGTTTACCTAACTGGTATTTAACTCTTAAAGTGCGACCCATCCGGTTATCCTTATCTTATGTATACCTAGAAGTGATCTGCTATATCATAGTTATGCCTCGTCAAACTACTACTTCTTGTTAGATTATAGCTGAATCCTTAACTTGGACTTTGCAACCTATCATGACTAGAGTCGCAGTAGAATATCAATTAACATATACTATGACGTTTGACGTGACGTATTGACGTGACGTATTGACGTGACGTATTGATATGATTATATATAAATTTTATATGACGTGAAGGGTGACGTGAAAAAGTAGCTACCTTAATGTTTGCAACTATAATCATGACCACCTACTTTTAACCTTCTTCTTCTAACTTCTCAAGTAGAAGAATTCTACTAGAATAAAAACAACAAATATAGAAAATAAAGAGAAATATAGTAAATGGAAAAAATCTATACTCAGTCTTCCTCTCTATAATCACCTCCTATATAATCACAACTCTCACACAATCACATTAATTTTTGAGACAATTTATTAAAAAACTATAAAAAAACTTCTATATAATTGCACTCTTTTATAATCACCAATTTTCTTGATACAAACTGCATGATTATAGAGAAGGAAGACTATATCTAAATGAATAATAAAAGTATTAAAAAATAAACATAAAAAGAAAAAAGAAAAAGGCAAAAAGAAAACAAAACATGATTGCACTATAGTCTGTACTAGATCATAAAAATATATAATATTGTGTAAAAAAAACATTTTGTCAAAGTATATTATATATATAAAAAAAAAGAAAAAGAAAAAGCTATATATAAAAAAACATTCTAAAAAGAAATTTCATTTAGATTTTTTTTTCAAACCATTTTACATGTTATTCTGTTTATCAAAGAATTCAAAATTCATTTGTAACTTATTTCAAATTGGAAGAAGTAAACACTGCCCAGACTTATTTTCAAATTTCATAAGAACTTATAGTAAAAATATTTGTAAGTATGCATAGAAGCTACTTCAAAGTATTTGATTAAGAGATTTGCTAAAGTTTGTCTTTGTTTTGTAGTGCTTCTCAAAGATTGATAGAACTGTTGACTTTTCTTTTAGTTCAACCCATTCTATAATAAAAGAAGATTTAACATTTGTTGGTTTTGTTTTAGTTAATTCAAGATCTACTACAGTTGTCATTTTTAAAGCTAATTAAAATTAAAGAAAATAAAAAAAATAAAAATAGAAGAAAAATGTTCTAACTAATTAAAGTTATTGAATAATAAAGCAAAAAAAGGTTTTTTCAATTAATTGTTTGTTTGTTCATTGAATGCTTTGTATAGCTCTAAAGTAATACCATGATTAATCAGTAACGTTCTTGTGGTTACAACTCTTAGTTTTGATCACAACTTATAGTACATATTTTGTCAGTCATAATCATAGTAATGATTATGCATTATACTGGAAGATTATATAGTCGCCTTTCTCTTATCAGAACCTCTTTAAACTGAACACTATTAAACTCTTTCTAAACTGACCAATATCTTCTAGAACATTTGTAAATTTTGTTATAAAGTTTGGATAAGCCATATATAACTTTTTGAAAAATAAACTTTTTCAAATTTTTAAATAGTAAAAAAAAGCAGTCCTAGCAGTTCAGATTAGAGAGAGTTGACTATATATAATATTAATTTAAAAATTTTCTGGTTGACAAAATACTAATTCTTTTTTTTTCATTAGAATATAAAACTTGGAACCTTTATTATTAATTTTTGGAGTCGTTGCTCTAGGTGTATTTATGGGCTTTGTTGTTGTTGACATTAAGGTCTTCATCAGTTGTGGGCATTTTGACTAGTTGTTTTTCAGTTTTTTTCACATTGGACTTTCTTTTGAATTTGTCATTTGTGTAGGTTTACATTGTGAAGATATGTATTGTTTTAGAATCATTGCTTTGAGTGCCTCTGTATCATTACTTATTTTGTTTTAGGTTTCTTCAGCTTTTGGTATTCTTGTAGGTATGGGTAGGTCTTAGGAGGCTTCCAGAAATTACGTAATATTTTGTTTACTAATAAATTTCAAAATTTTACTCTATCTACCTACACCTGATACTCTATTAACTAATAAATTTTATATTTTTAAAATTTATTTATATATTTCAATTTATGAAATTGATAATAACTATTGCTCTACTAGACCAATTTAGATGATTTAACTACCAAAATGTTTATCTTACTGAAATGATTCTAATAAACCCAAAAATATTAAAAGTAATCACAGAATCCCAAGATCATTCAACTTTTGTATAATTTTAATAGTGATTTTTTAGAATCACTAAGTAAATTTCTTTAATATTAAGTAACTTTTGATCGACTGGCCCGTTTTGGATGATTTAACTATCAAATGTTCATCTTAGTGAAACAATTCTAACAAGCCCAAAATCGCTAAATTCTAATTACAGGATTTCAAAATTTTATTGTTTGTCTAACAATACAAATCTTTATTAATCTTGGAATTCTGTGATTAGAATTTAGCAATTTTGGGCTTGTTAGAACATCTCACTAAGGCAAACATTTTGGTAGTTAAATTATCCAAAACGAGCTAGTGGATTAAAAGTTATTCAATATTAAAGAAATTTACTTAGTGATTCTAAAAAATCACTATTAAAATTATACAAAAGTTGAACGATTTTGGGACCCTGTAAATAGATTTTGACGATTGTGAGCTTTTTAGAATCTTCTTAGCAAGATGAATATTTTGGTAGTTAAATCATCTAAATTGGTTTAGTAGAACAATAGTTATTAATAATTTTATAATTTTATACTTTTGGTTAAAATTATGAAAATTTGACAAGAATTATAATTATCCCTTAGATTGTAGTAGAACACAGGCAAATTTGCCTGTGTTTTTGCACTTTTTTAGCTCTGATTTACTTTTTTAAAATACTAAAATAATTAAATAAAACTTTGTACAATTATATTTGAAAATAAGGATTACTTTTTTGCAAAATTAGTTTTTATATTATAAGAAAATAAATTATAGTTACATATAAGCTGAAAATAGATAATTTTAAGAAAAAATTTTTTTAAAAAATTTTATTACAATTTTTCTGCGATCTTATTTAGTTTTAGTTTTAGAACTATAGTTCTTAAGACAATATTGTAGTTTATATAAAGGATGACAACTTTCATTATTGCAACTTTAATGATTTACTTGTAAAAATTAAGACTTGTATTAGAAGTAAAGTTTTTTTTATAGACGGGAACATATAAAATTTGAAAAAATCTAAAGAAAAATTTTAATAGTAAAAATGCCAATACAAGAACTTTAAACATTTATTATATTAAAGTTTTCTAATGATTTTAAAAAAATTTTATAACAAAGTTACTAAAACAAAACTTAAAGAATATTTTTTACTTAGAAAAGATATGGCTAAAATCAATATTTAAAATTTTATTAAAAATTTTAAAATACGCAGGCAAATTTGCCTGTGTTACAATCTAAGAAATAATCTGTTATTTTCGGAACCCTACCTACCTACCAAAAAATTACATAATTTCTGGAAGCTTCCTTACTACTTGTGTGCTGAGTTTTTGATTGTTCACTTTTTGTTGTTTCCATTTTGTGGATCTTGTCGCTAGTAAAGCTTTCTTTTGTTGAGTCTTTTATAAAGTAGTTGTTCTATTTTTATCTTTATTCTAGAGGTTCTGATGCTTAAAGTAGTTTCAGTAAGTTTTTATTCGTTCAGTATATCTTGTGGACCCTTTTGTTATTTTTGGTGCTTGGAGTAAATAGTTGTTTTTAAAGAGTCTGGTATATTATAAAGGAAAACTCTATATATGTTCTTGTTTCTTTTTATTATAGTTTGATAAACCCAGATCAGTGATATATGTTTCATAATCTTTTTTCAAAATATTTTCAGGATAAATATCTCGATATAGATATTTTTTTGATTATTTAATAACAATCTCTTGTACTGTATATTGTTAAATTATTAGTGTGTAGACAAGATTATTAATATGAATAAGATGATTAGTATAAACAAGATGATTACTTTTCATAATTCATAGGTTTCAGAATCAGATTTCTAATAAGATAAGTACTAATCAATTTTTTTTGTTGGTTGTACTTCTGGGATATTTTAAAGCATTATACTAAAAAAAATTTTTTTTTTTGATTAGGTTAGGAATCCTTCCTGAACTTTAGTTAGTCTTCTTCTTGTAGATATAACCAGAAAAATAGAGCTTTTAAATATTTGAAATAAGTAAAAAAATTTTTTTTATTTTTTTTTTTTTATGTTTATATTTAGAATAGTATTTTTAACTAATTTTGGATCTTGTTTTCTTTTGGGTTTAGAACTCTGATTAATTCTTTTTTGGTCTTAATCAAAGGTACTAGTAGATTGAATTTATCAAATCATTTTGAAGTAGGGTTGTCAAATTGGAATTGGTAGTAATAAAACTCAGAAAGAGGCCATAAGTTTGAACAGGATAGCCAAACAAAATGGGATTCTTATTGGGTTCTTCTCTATTTCATTCATAATGACATTATAGAATTTTGTCATCTTTAGTTCGAAGTTTTAAAATATGCCATTTTGTTTGATTTTTTTTTCTTAATGTTCTAATTAATTCTTGTTTTTGTTTTTTGATAGGGTAAATTAGGTTTGACGAATCAGTTACAAATGGGATAAAGCCAGAATCGTTAAAGAAGCTAAAAGTTCTGATAGAGTTGAGATTTTAGAACTAAGAATAATAAAATTAGGACTTCAATAGGTCTAAGTTGTTGGTATTTGGGATTTTGAATTTTGGTAAATTTGCAATCTTGCTAGATTTCAAATTTTAATAACTTCAGAATATAGATTTGAAATTTAATGTTTTTAATTTAAGATTAGGATGCAAGTAGATAGAAGTAAGTATTTAGAGTTAGATTTGGTTAGATTATATATGTATATTAGATTAGAAATATATGTAAATAAAGTTATTAATAAATGTCGCGGATGATCGTGAAATCGGATGATGATAAAATTTGGGGGTCTCAATTTGAAAATATAAACCCTACCAAAATCCACCTATACTCTTTTATTAATAACCCTAACCCTAAATCCTAATTCAACCATAAAAAAAAATTTAACAAAAAAAGTCCTAAAAATTTTTAAAAATCGTACATAAAATAGATTCAAATTTCACCATCATCCAATTTCATGATTATCCGTGACAATAAATAAATGGATATAGTTAAAAAATGTCTTGCACAATGATTGATATACACTCTCTTCTAACCATATAAAGTCAGAGACAGATCTTTAATTTTTTCAAAAATACAGATATATATTATAACAAAATAGTCTACAAAAAATAACAAAACAGGGCTTGTCCCCAAAAAATCAAGAAACTCAGAATAAAAAGTCAAGTAATATAAAGGAAGTGGTAAATATGATGAAAAAGAAGAAGCAAAACTAGCTGTACTCATTAAACATATTAAACAAAAAAAATAAAAATACAAACAAGCTACAACAAAACAAACAAAACATATTAACCTGGATCAAAGAACCGTCCCCTTTAGTGAATGCAGATATCAATAAACAGAGCTGGGCAAGTAATATAAAACAGAGTTGAAATGATATAGTAACTGATGATATAGAAAGGTCAAAGGATATCACTAATGTTGTGCCTCCCTTCCTGGAGGAATAATACTAGTACAACAACAAAGAAAGACAAGTCTGTAGAGACTAATACAACAGAAACAGTATTGAAGAATAAGGGAGCTGTTGTAAATCAGGTGATTTCCATCTCTTAAGGGGCTACTCCCACCTAGAGACCCGTAAAAATTTTTTGTCTTATATGAAATCTTTATTTGCGTTATTGCAAAAATTTGTATTAATTTGCAATAATAAATTAACTTTGTATTAATTTGTGATTTTTCAAAAATCATCAAAAATTTATTCAAAATTTTGTTTTGCCTTTCTAGTCTTTTTATGTTCATGCATTTTTTCTTTTGGAAATTTCAGAATCTTAACAGTTTCTGCATACTATCTGACACTAGTAGCCAATCAAATTTATAGAATATCATGCGAAGTTTACTCTTAGAAATTTAGTTTTATTTGCATAATTAATATAAATTTGTATTAATTTGTATTAATTTATATACAAATTTTTACGGGTCTCTGCCCCCACCTACCCACACCTGACTCCTTATTAACCAATCAAATTGTACAAAAAATTTATATATTAATTAATAAAAAACTTTGATATTATTTAACTTTTGATCTACTGGACCAATTTGGATGGTTTAACTACCAAAATGATCTTCTCAAAGAGAGGATTCTAACAAGCCCAAAACTATTAAAATTCAATTACTAGATCATAAGATCGATCTAGATTTATATAAAATTTTTTTTTTTAACTTTAGAGGCTGGGTACTATGGCCGGAATTTTATTATAAGTTATTAGGACGTAATATTTATTACATGAATGAGGATACAACTAGCCACACGTGCACTTTTGGTACCTAATTTAAGTAGTCCGCTCGAAGGTTCTACACTAGCTGCCATACCTACAACCCAACTACGGGAATTGCCTATTTAAACCCTCTGGTTCATGCTCTTCCTATTACTACCCGTTACACTGCACAAGCGCAGATATTAAGGGGCCCAACTCTTTTAGATAAATCATCAGCCTAAAGGCTACTTTACCCTCGCACCAACTGCCTACCGTTATCTTCTGTGTCCATTCCACTTCGGATACGGATTTAGCGACAAAGCCGTCTGCCCTTATTAGGTTCATTCCGATCCCAGCTACCCACCTTCTTTTGGTAGTGCCGTTATAGATCTTCACTATTACCTCCTAATTCGGGACTTGCCAAATGGGTTTCCATTTCTTTGGTTCCCTGGATTTTACGGTGTAACGATAACACCATTGCGCCGTAGCTCCCATTCAAGATGATGGAACCAAGGTAATAGGTTTTTACAACCCAACCGATCTGAGCCACATGGTTACCGAATACAGGCCTATTGTTCAAAGCGTCAACAGTGGGATTCGAACTGTCAACCTGCCGCTTGGGGGTGACACCTTGACCACTTCTCTAAGGTGCCACACCCTAGATTTATATAAAATTATATAGCATATTAAAATATTATATAATATTTATAGTAATACAAATCAATATTGATCTAATTTTAGACTTGTTAGAATCCTCTCTTTGAGAGGATCATTTTGGTAGTTAAATTATCCAAATTGGTCCAGTAGATCAAAAATTATTTAATATTAAATTTATATAATTTTAATTAAAAAATTTTTTATAATATTGGCCGAAATATGATAATTCCGGCCAGAATTACACCTAATACATTGGCTACCCCACCCACCTACCAAAAAATCTGTCAGTAATAGCCTTGATAAAAAAGACTTTTTTGATATTAAAAAGAATTCATAGTATATAAAGAGAAAATGATCATTGGGATTTTGAATGAGAGGGATTATAAAGATGGAGGAACCAAAAAAAAACATTATTATAAAGAAAAAAAAAGTTGTCTTTTCTCTTCACTAAACTAAAGAGAGAAAGGTTGACTTATTTCTTCTTCTCTTCTCAAAATGTAATAAAATCCAAAAATGAGAACGCTTTAATTGTAGACATAAGCAATTTACGATACTCATTTAATAAGATTATGGAATTCATATTTGTAACTGCGAGGTTCAACATATGTGCAGCTAAACAACACTATACAAAGAGGCTCAGAACATATCTGGAGATTACTTTGTTAATAAAGAAACCATAAAATAATATACAACAAAGGTTATCAAAATAATGAACAGGACATATAGTACTTTGAATATATTCTGCTTAATACAAAAAAACCTTCTTTTTGATTAAATATAGAAATGTCCTATTTAGAAAAAAAGAAAAGGTCTCAGAGGCACTTCTGAAAGCCTTTGAGGAGGTAGAAAAAATAGTATCAACTAAAACCCTACCAATAGATGTATGCTCTATATAACCTATTAATAGATCATAATTTTTAAAACCATGGAGAACCTGGATCTAAAAAACTGGATACCCAGGTTTATACATGTCTAGAATAATAAGGTTACCATAGAATGGAAATTTGCAACCAAGGTCTGTTACTTCTACAAGAAAGAAGAAAATATTAAGAAGGATTGTCAACAGTTCCAGGAACTATTAGCTTCAAGAAACAGGCTCTACAACCATATTAGTGGTAACTTACCAACTAAAAAACTGATAATATACAAGAGGACAAGACTGTCATCTCTCCTGAACAAAAGAATATGCATACAGTTATCCTATAACAAATAGATTAAACAAAATCAAGTTTGATAGTAACAGAAAAGGAAGAAGTAAAAGAAGTTTATATAGAATTACATCTAATAGTAAACAAAAATACAGTTAAAAAAACAGGTCAAGAGGCTTCTACTTTAACTTGTGATAACCTATCCAATTTGGGTTACAAAAAAGCTAGGAGCTACAAAAGAATCCAAAAACAGTTACAATCACTAACCAAATTAAAGATACTGAAGGGGTCTTGCAGGATTCAAACACAAAAACAGAAGGGTTCACAATAGTAATCTACAAAAAACACAGCTCAAAAAAATGAGAAAGTAGTATCAAAAAGGAATATAAAAGATCTATCCTCTACATTAACTATAAGGAGGCTGAAAACCAATCCTATCATTAGTATAAGAACACAAATCCTTTTTATAAAATACCTTCAATCATCAAGCTAAAATTAGCAATACTGAATATAAAAGGGATAAATGACAAAGACAAGCAGAAAATATATTTACTTTTTTAAAATCATACAAATTAGATATTATATATCTTCAAGAAACTAATATAAATAATCTGAACATGGCAGACTTCCTACAAAAATAGTGAATTATAATTCCATATACTGTAGTCCAATAAAATAGCAATTCTAGCTAGTAACAAGGACATAGAATTTTACAACACAAAAACAATACATGAAGGAAGTATAATAGAGACAGAATTTAGCTTTAAAGCCAGGAATATCATATTACTAATATTTACACATTTTCTAATATACTAGAAAGAGTAGATTTCTTCAAATCCTGGGCCTTAGAGATAAAACAAAGAGCAATAAATATAATAGCAGGAGACCTGAATGTTAACATAGACTCTATAAACAATTGAGTTAGCCAATTGGCACTCTAACATAATCCTTCTAGAAAACAGTTAATAGACCTAACATGTGATTTCATTAATACAAGAGATTGCTCAGAGAAAAAATCCTTTTTAACATACTTTTAGAACCCACAAAGAAGTCGCTTAATGGCCACCTGTATCGACTATATCTTCATCAAGGCAGGGTACAAGCACTTGGCCAAAAAAACCACCTTGCACTTCAGCAACTCTGATTACTTGCTCCTAGAATGCTCACTCCAATCTTTTGGTAAAAATAGGCATAGCCTATTGTGAAGATTTAAAAAAAGCTGTCTAGAAAATAACAAAATCCTAAAAGAGGTAACAAAGAAACTAAAAAACAAAAGTTCTATTCATGACTGAGATTTATGTAAATTGAGTATTTAATCAATTATAAGAGCATTCAAAAAACCAAAACTACTAGAAAAAAGATAGAGATCCTGTATAAAAAGATAGCAAAACTGGTGGCGACAATAGCAAAAACTACAATAAATAAGAACTCTGGCAAGAAGCTAGAAACCTTCAGAATATAGCTAAAAGAGGAACTTGAGAAAATATCAGAAAATTGGTGTCAAAGATCAAAGGCAAGATAGATTGAGAAAGGAGAGTACTTCACTAAATACTTTTATGCCCAGTACAAGGCTAGAAATTCATAAGTTGCCAAGACAAAATTAAACCTCCAGAGGATACAAGTAATGAAGAAAGCTCTCTGTAGTACATTAGAAATTTTTATAAGAAACTATATGAATCCAAAAAGATAGACAATACAATATGGCTTTAGATGAAATTACAAAAAATCTTTCTTAAATTAGCAAGAAATGTAACGACTCTCTTATACGAAAAATTAGTAAAGAGAAAATACTTCAAGCATTAAAGAAGCTTCTGAAAAATAAATCACCAAAAACAGATAAACTAACATATAAAGTTTATAAAATACTTGTAAAAAAAGTGGTACTACTACTAGAAGTTGTCTTCAACAAGGTTTTAAAGAAGAGCAGGATGCCTTTATCATGGCATAAAAACCTTTTAATTTTAATTTCCAAAAAGGATAAAAACCTGGAAGAGATTAGTATCAAGATCTTCATGAAAATCATGGCGAGTAGATTGAATAAAATTTGCAACATAATTATTACTAACTAACAATATAGTTTTATAATAGGCAAACTAGTAACAGATTCGGTATTGGATATTATTACTATAATTAAAGCCAGCAAAGAGTCATTGAATGAGCATTAGCTACTATTAATCAACCAGGCGAAAGTCTTTGATAGGATTAATCACAAGTACTTGTAAAAGGTTTTAGAGAAAATAAACTTTAACAATAAATTTATTAATGTGGTGAATAATCTGTTTACAAGCCAAGAGGCCCATATTATAGGAAGTAATGAGCTTTTAAAACCCTTCAAAGTTAACAAAAAGGTACGCTAGGACAACTCTTTGTCACCCTTACTCTACATAATCACTTTCAAACCTTTACTAATTCAAATTAAGAAACAGATTAGAGACAATATCTTCCTAAATGCACTTTTTTCCCTAAGATATTATTAGTGCTAAATGCACGTTCTATATTCTGTAAATACATGTTCTCTTGAATAACATTTTATATTACACTAACCTTCCTAAATGCACATAGCCAATCAAATTTTAGTATTTAAGATAGGCTATACAGTTTTGGTAGAAGTTATACAAACTTAATAATCTAATTTTTAAAGCTGCAATTTAATTGGCTCTCTCTAAATGCAAACTTCTCTAAATGCATGTTGTAGGCTTGTCCCTATGAGTTGCATTTATAGAGGGTTGACTGTACTTTAAACTGACTGTCTATGCAAATAATCTTTCTATTGGACTGAGCTCTAGTTCTGATTAGTGATACCACAGAAATTGATTTTTAAAAAAGGCCTATTTCGTCTTCATTAAAAAAAATTAAAATTTATTATAAAGAAGAGCAAATAAAATTTATATAGAAATATTTTTTATAAATTTGTCTATTCAAAAAAAGTATCAAATAATTTCGTCTTTTAAGTAAAATAGGTCAAAAACAATTTCGTTTTCAAATTTTAATTTTGGGTTTTAGAACCCGAAATAATTTTGTCCTCATGTATAGTTCTGATTGGAACAAGCTGACCAAGCTCTTACAAACTTATAAAGCTATTTCAAATATAAAAATAAATAAAAAAAAAACAAGTTGGTCCCACTAACCCCAATGGCTAAGTGTGTTAAACTTAGAGGAGAGGAAGATTTGGTCAAATGTGGAGAAAATAACTCTTTACTGATTTTGGGATGCAAGATCAAAAGAGATTACTCTCTCGTGAAAGGCTTTTGGGCTAAAAAGCTAAAAGAGATTAAAAAATTAATATAAAAATTTGGAAAAAGAAACCTCTCCTTTAAGAGAAAGATTTTAGTAGTGAACTCTCTAATCTTGTCATGGATCTGGCTCGTATTTTGGCATAAATATGTATTACTATAAATTGTCTGTATACAAAGTACTGTAACTAATTTCCTGTATCCACAGTTTTATAATTATATTGTAAAAAATATAATGTAGTATTTAATTGCCAATCCAGATAAGATCGGCAATATTTCTATATTTAGAATTGGGGCAAAACAAATATATAAACAAGGTAGTACAAAATCTGGATCAGGCCTGTATATATAAAATTTTTATATAATTTAAAGAATTTTAAAGACGTTTTTACTCATATCTTCTTATCTACTGGTCCGATTTTAATAAAATTTTACAAGTAGATGCACAAGAACCTGCTCTACAACTTTACTTATATTAAAAATAATATTTACTTAGTCCAAAAAAAAACTTTTTATTAGGCCTAAAACAGATTTACTAATATATTGTTTATATATTTGTTTATCCCCAATTCCAAATATGGTAATAATATAGCTATAGTGCTGATCTTATCCGGATTGGTAATTAATACAGTTTGAGAATTAGTTGTAATAAAAATTTATAGTTTTGTTAATAAGTAATATTAGTAATAACTTTATTATAGTATAATTATTTGAAAGATAATATTAGTGGTGCTTTATCCTATTCTTTATTAAGTTAAGACTATTTAAATTAAATTTGAGTACTACTTTATGCATAATTCGAATCTGATTAAACCAAATTAAATTATTACAAAAAATAAGTGCCATTTTTTGTCACTTTATTCTGTATGATTGATTATAAATTTGGGTACAAAAGTTAATATTAATGTTAATATATATAAAGCTAATTTAAAATTATAATAAAATAAAATAGTAATTTCAAATCTAATAAATTAATACAAAAATACAATATGCAAAATATATTATCCCTTAAACCGTCCACTTAAGCGGGCAAATTTGCCTGCTTAAATTATTAAAAAATTTTTTAATTAGAAAAAAAAATTATGAAAATCTTTGCCTAAATTAGAGTAGTTTCTGAAGACCCAAATTACATAATACATACCACCATTTTAGCATTGCACAAGTTGCGTAAGATAAGCAAAAGGCACGAATTTAAGTCAAGTGTCATATACCGTGCCAAATTTGTGAATTATTTTACACAAGTTAAATTTTCGGGCCATCCAGGCTAACCAGAGTACTATCTACATTCTTAAGCAAACTTGGTTGTGAGGTCATGATTTATACGATTTGTGCTTAAAACAGGATCTCAATAATATTAAATTAAAACTTTCAGATTATCAAACTTTCATCATTATATTAGCCAGAAATTAATAATTTTAGGATTTTAATCCGCTTTATGATGCTAATCACAGTATCATTAAAAATTGATCAAATTGATCGTAAATTAATAAATTAATAATTCATGACGTAATAATTAAATAAATAATAAAATAATTTAAAGAAAATATATACATTTTTTTTTTATTATTTGATCCATAGGATCGCTTCGCCCGCCCACCCACTCATTAAAGGCTTTGATTTGGTTCATAGGACCGCATCGCCAACCCACCCACTCAACTAAAACCTTGTTATTTATCTAATGGTTCCTTGTTTTCAATATGGAACCCAAGAAAACAATTGCGGCTCTTGTTGCAACAAAGTGGCACATCGCAATCTAAACACCAAATTTGACTTTGACATGGTGTTTTGCGATCCATATCTGATTCTTTGATATTTGCCAGCCGTGTGCACCACCGGTATGCTTTACGACGTTCTTTCCACACTGCCAAATGATTACCGGGTGCTAGACATTTATCCGAGAACTTAAAATTTTTTGTGACCCTTTGTTGTTTTTCCTTTTCTTTTGAACATTCTCGTAATTTAACTTTGCCACTATCATTCGCAAAGTCAATAAGGTTCCACACAAGTTCAACTCGAAAATTTTTATCTTCTTGTATAGATCCTAAAATTTTGGTAATAAGATACGTATTAATAATTGTAGTGTCCAACAACCAGAAGAAAAGGGGCATCCAATTTCGTCGTGCCGTTTGTTGGGTGTCGTAATAGGATCACAATTGATCAGCGATATCCACGCTGTTCATATTATGATTGTAGTCGTCGACTACTTTAGGAATTTTTAATTTTTTTTTGGACTCAGATCCAAAAACTGCACGCATCTTTGTTGCATTGGTACTCGTTTCCCTTGGCCTTTTCCTTTCTCACTCTACTTCCCAGTCTTCACCCGCAAGACAGTGAATTGTTGAAAGCATTGTAACTGGCCCATTGTCTTGCCAGAAAATTGCTAACACACCATCTACCACGACACCTGAACGAACATCCCAATCCAATTTGACATTCTTATCCATTTTCAGTTCCTTCAGAAATCTAGCCGACGTTTTACGGACAGTTCCGCAAGCACCAACTCCTATTTGTCGAAAATACTGAAAAGAGGAATGCTACTAAAGTAATTATCTATAAAAATATTGTAAAAAAACCGTTGATATGGAAGCTGTTCAACGAGGTGACAAACCAAAGAACCAACTTGACTAAGACCGTCCTTTTTTTTTTACATTATTTGGAGAAACACAGGATGTTGGTAAAAAAGTGTAGGTGTAACCGGCTTTGCAAAGTGAAAAAACCTTAAAGCCTTCTGGAACAGGCTTATTCTTCATTCGGACCGTGTGAACGCTTCGTCCAGAGAATTTTATCATCATCTCGTTTATCAAAACGTTCGAGCCTGGAATATAATAATGTTTTGAGGCATCACGAACGTTCGAAAGTAATGGTTCCACTTTTTCATAATAGTTTTTAACGGGGCCGGAGGGTGAAATGTGTAAGAACCTTTTGATTAGCTCAAAGCATTTTAATGTCATTTGCTTTGATATTTGATTAACAGGAAGTTTCGGGTCTTCATTCCAGTATTGTTTAAGGGACGGCAACTTGAAGAGTTCCTGATAAATAACAAGAGCAACCCACACAAAAAGCTCCTTACAGATTACGTTTTCCCAACATCTACTGGTAGAACTGGCACCTTGTACCGCCACATATTTATTAGTATTCATTACTACCGTGTTGAACATGGAAATTGGAAAGAAAAGAAAAAAAATCAATTGGTCTGGATACACCAACATCAAGGTGTAGTGGTAACCGGACATTCATACGACGCAACGGACTTGTGTGAACCAATGGTTCAAAGTCGGAAGGTGGTGGCGGTAATTTTGGAGCTACTTTGCATTTTTTTTGGTGGCACGGTTAGCGTCTATTGTAGAATTTTCATTCTCGTTCTCACTATCTGGCTCTGAATCAGTTAAAACATGTTGCCAGTATGTTAAAATTGTTGTATATTCTTCTTCTTCCTCTTCTGCTGAAGTTGGTATATTTTTTGAAAGTTGGGGGGGTTTTTTTTTTGTTTTTTTTTGTTTAATTTTACTTATTGTTTTTTTCTTTGCGTTTAGTAAAGGCAGCATTTCTTTGCAAACTAGCAAAGGTATTTCTTTGCAAACTAGTAAAAGCATTTAATGCAGATCAATTTTGTGCAAATGATTATGAATTTACTTGAACCTGCATGCATACGTCATGATGCATGAGAAATACAATATTCCGGGAAATGATCGGTGATAATCCAAACTTTAATCGTAGCTTAAGGAAGTAGAGGTCAGGCTTATAAAAATCGTGCGCAATTACCTAAAAATGGTTAAAAAAATAAGCAGGCAAATTTGCCCGCTAGACGGTTTAAGGGATAATACTTCTAATTATAATTCAATTTTTAGTGAAAATAAAATAATTATCTAGTAGTTTACTATGATAGTGCTTGCCAAATAACTCAAATTATTTCAAATTATTCAATAAATGTGACAGATTAAAATGAAATCAGATTAAAATGAAATTTTTCTATTTTTTAAGCAAATTTTTAAAATTTTTTAGGGGACATTTTTTAGGGATTTTTTTAGCATTAGAGTTAGGGTTTAGGGTTAGGGTTATTAATAAACGAGTATATGTGGGTTTTATAAGCTTTAAAGATGAGCAAGAGAGGTCCCCAGTTTCATTTTAATCTGATTTCATTTTAATCTGCGACAATAAATATATGGTTGCCTAAAATATTATACTATATCGGGAAATTAAAAACATTAATAATCTGCAGTGATCTTCAAGTTTATCAAATCAGTGCAGAATCTTGTTTAAAAATTTGCAAAGATTTTTAAAATTTAGATTTTTGCAGTTCTTCACAGATTTTTTGACTAAAATCTGTGCAAATTTTTAAAAAGTATAATCTTCGCAGATTATAATAGGTGCCACCTATTATAATTTGCGATAATCTCCAAAATTATAACTACTATACTTACCTGCCAGTAAGAACACAATGGAAAAAACAATAAACAAAACAATAAACAAAACAATAAATAAAAAAAGCGCGTTTTTATAATTTTTTTAATTTTATTATTTTTATACCTTAATAATTTTTTTTTTTAGAACGTTTAAATTTATTTTTAAACGTTTTATTATTATTATCATATTATTTAATAAACTATTTTTTTTTCGATTTTTTTTTCTGAATTTTCGAATTTTTTTGAATTTTTGTTTGATTTTTTTTTTCTTTGTATAT
>QKWP01002406.1:32763-69025 GCA_003550325.1 Gigaspora rosea
AGTACTAACGCTTCTTTTTTTTCTTTAGAACGAACGTAGTATGAAACGTAGCGTGATAGTTAGAAGTGGAAAAAATAGTATTGGATATTGTTATCGTCATAGAATTGGAGTTGAAAAGGATGGACGTAAGGCTAGGATTTTTTTTTTCTTTCTTTTTTTTTTTTACAGTACTAACGTTTCTTTTTTTTCTTTAGAATGAACATAGTACAAAACATAGCGCGATAGTTAAAAGTGGAAAAAATAGATATATCATAGTTAGTAGCACAATAGTTAACATAATAGTTAGTATGGAATTTAGTATAATGTATTCTTTCAAGAGAGTTAGGGTAGTATAGTGCGGGATTAGGGTTAGTGTAGCACAAGATTAGTATATTTATAATGTATAAATAATATTATATATAAATGTAAAATAAAAATATATTATTAATTAAATAAATTTAAATAAATATATAAATAAAAATATAGTAAATAAATTAATATAATATAACTAGTGAATTCGCTCAAAATTTTGGCCCGAATTAAGCTTAATTCAGGTTATTACACTTTTTGTTATTTAATAAAAATTTGCGCAGATTTATATATTTCTAAAATCTGCGCAGAATTTGTTAAAAATTTTTCTTCAACTATAATTGTGGGGTCGCAGATCTTCGCAGATTTTTGATTATTGTTGGGTTTTAAAAATCTGCGCAGATCTGCACCTAAAAAATTCTCCCGATGTATAGTGCAAATGGTTTTAACTCTGCAATTATATGACTTTGTTCACTATTTCTGAAAATCATGTGATATGGGGTAAGCCAATCAAATAGCTCATTTTTGTTTGTTTTTTTTAAAGAGAAGATTGTTTTAGAGAAAAAATTTTTTTGAGAAAATTTTTTTGGTAGCCTAAAAAGTAAATCATGTGACTATATTAATGCATTCTAATTGGCTTAAATTAAAAATATATACATTCACATTTTTACAGTTTATTAATAAATTTTTAAATTTTAAAAGGCTACTACTCTATTAGTTTGGCTTTAAATTGTAATCTAAACTACAAGTTTTATTCTTTAAGTTATAAAGAACAAAACTTGTGGATTAGTTTTGCATTTTATAAATTTTTAAAAAAGCAGTATTTTTTGTAAAGCTATTTTTTGTATAGAGTTAAAGCTATCCACACAGGACCCCGGATATCTCACATATAGGTCATACCTGGATTTTGGCCAATTTTAACCCAATTTGCTGAAAATGACAAAATATATTTGTTTAATTAACTTTTGATCTAGTGATCAAAATTGAATAAACTTTTTTTTGTTAGATGCGCCTCACTGAGAGCTTCTTTTAAAAAAAGTTTGTTCAAATTGGTCCACTGGATGCCAAGATAATTAGCAAAAACTGTTTTTTGCTTCTCAAATTTCAGGGTTTTTGCTAAAAAAAACAAGTATGGCCTTTATACTAGATGTCTGGGGTTCTATCCATACTATTTGGAAAACATCAATATAAAAAGGACAAATTATTTTTAGTAACTTTTTTTTAAAATTTAAATTAAAATATTTTAACAACTACCATATCAAATTTAATAAAATTTTTTTGTTTTAATTCTATAACTATTAGGGAGCATCTATAAATAACGTTATGTACCCTTTATAGTAGCGCTTGACCCTTTTTACTATATAAAAAAATTCTTCAAAATCCATATATTTATATAAAATTTTACAAAAACTTGAATATATTGTGCCATAGTAATCTGATTTAGGTAATTTAGATACCATTCAATTTGTCTCAGTGAGACAAATCCAATGATACCAAAATCATGTTATTTGGATTACTGGATGAAAGATATTCACAAAAAACTATTGTTATATAGTAATTTTATAAAAAGAGATATTACCAATAGTATTTGGCCAATAACTTTTGATCCAGTGATCTAAATAAAATAAAATTGGTACCATTCGACTTCTCTCACCAAGATGAATTAAATGGTATCAAAATCATTAAATTTGGACTACTGGTTCAGTTTTTAGCCAATTTTTTCTAAAAAATTACATTATATTTTTGACCCCTTTAACCCCCCTACTTATCAGAAAAAACATTATTTTTCATCTAACCCCTCTTGTATAATATTATTTATAGATGCCCTCATTTATAAAATTAAAATAAAAAAATTTATTAAATTTGGTTAAGTAGTTGTTAAATTATTTTAACTTAAAGTTGCAAAAACTTTTACTTAGAAAAAATTTGTTCCTTTTCTATTAATGTTCCTATATATAGATTGTTTGCTACTATTGGTCATTATAAAATATAAAAAAAAAAAAGAATATAAAGTCTTACTATTGCTTTAAATAGAAAAAACTCATAAACATATTAAATACAGTATTTTAGAGCTGCATTAAAGCAATTCAACTTCTAGCACATTGGCAGGTGTATGACTTGTTTTACTTAATATTTATTTTTTAAAATAAATTTAAATGCACTTGTTCCTGCGTGTGAAGTTACATACAATTATGCAAATGTAATTGGTAAACAAAAATAGTTATTTAGCATTTATATGATTATGTGAATTTTTTTTGCTATATATAAGGTTATATCATTTTTGCAAAAGCATTACAAAAAAATATCACATAATCATATATTTGTCAATATTGAGCAAACAATGATAAAAACATATATACAGACCATAGAGTTGTTAAGACATGCAATAATAAATACTTTATTTTTCTAGCACAAATATACTATTAGTTTAAATTTTTGTGTACCCATATTAGTATAAATCAATGCCAAGATAATTAACAGCCATGAACTTTTATCAATAATAAAAATTAGATTACTGTTATATGGTTGTATTAAACCAATAGGTTTTGTACTATTTCACTGACAATCACTTTATCGACATAACATTTCACTGACAAATACTTACTGACAAGTTCATTTTACTGATAGTTTGTTTCACTGAAGCTCATTTTACTAACAAGTTTTTTTGTAAAAAGCATACTAAATTTAGCACTAATTCTATCTAATTCTACTCTAACCCTAACGACAATGACCAGAATTACTTTGTCAGTGAAATGAGCTTTAGTAAAATAAACTGTTAGAAAAATGAACTTGTCAGTAAATAATTGTTGATAAAATGTTATTTCAGTAAGGGCGTACGTAATATTTTTTACTTAGTAGCCACCTTTACCCATGTATGGTGTAATCATTTTATCTAATACTGATTAATTAATATAATATATAACGTGATCACTACCTTTGACCATGTATCTATGGTAAAAATTACGTAATAAATGGCATGCCCCTAAAGTGATTGTCAATTAATTGATTGCCATCCAAACCAATGTACATTTATATTACATTGGTAAAAAATCAGGATAGTAGATGTTTGACCAATATAACAGTTATTCCAAATTTGTAGATCTGGCTTGGATATAGCATATAAAATTATTACTCTATATATACAAATATTAGATATGCATTTTAACAAATTATATTTTAATAAGGGCGCTAACAAATATTATGTAATATTTTTAGGGAGGAGGGGGTAGCTGGGTATAATATACTATATATATACTTCATATATGATGTGGGGGAAGGGGGGTAACCCCTTTAATAAAAAAATATTACGTAATATCTGTCAGCGCTCTAATCTAATTCCAAATATAAAATATGTAATGGTTTGGTCGATTTGTTAAATAGTTGCAATGCCAAATTTAGTAAATATGCGATTTCTTTGTTAAAAATTATTGTGTTAAATTATTATAATGCCAAATAAAGCAATGTATGATTGTTTGCTAATACTGCTATATCAAATTATTGTCTTTTTTAAAAATATGTTGCAAATATTAAACTGCCAAGTTATGAAAAACTCTTTCTGCTGATCCTCTGTCCATTTTCAGCAATAAAGAAAAAGGAATAATTAACAAAAACTGAAAGGAAAAAAGACCAAAAAGCCATTAAGAAAAAAGGAAGAAGAACTAAATCGACTAGGGGTTACTTAGTACACTTTGGAAAAAACAGAGCAATATAACAACTTATCGAAAAATTTAGGTCTTTGGGAAAATTTTTTACAAAAAGTGGGAAATTCGGCTAAACCCTGAATCACAGATCGCCCCAACAACAACAAAAGACACTTGACTAGCAGTACAAACAAAAACACCAAATAGGGAAAATAAACAAGTTAAACACGTAACGTTTTTGGATAAATAAAACAAACACATAACAAAGTGATCGTAAACAAAGAGGATAGAAAATACATTAACAATAACAACAACAACACAAATAGACAGACAATAGTATAAAACAAAATGTCAAGGCTAGAAAAATTTAAGAATATTTTTGGTAAACAAAAAGAGGAAAGAGAAGCTTTCTTTAGCGAAAACAAGGTGTTGTTGCTTAAGAAGGATACAGACATTGCAAAATTTTTAGGGTTCGATTAGCCGCATATAATTACAGTAATACGAAATATGATAGAGTTACACAGTTGGGCTGAGCACAAGGTAATGCGTAAAGAACTAATCACATAGCTAGAAATTGAACTATTAAATGAGAAAGATACAAGTACCAAAAAATCAGAACAACAGGCGCATACAAGAAAGGAAACAAATGTGGAAATGGAGAAATTAACAAAACAATTACAAGAAAAAGAAAAAGCTGCTAAAGGAGAAAAAAGAGCGTTTGAAGAGCAGAATGAAGAAAAAGTGGACAAGATGGAGGATATTACACTAGAACAAAAGGAAATTGAGGCCTTACTACTAGAATCGGGGTGTGGAACCCTGGACTATGGACTAGAAGAAAAAAAGGCCAAGCAACAACAAATAGTACCTAACACACTCAGAATACAGAATAGAGCGAACGAGAAGCGGCAGAAAGTACGTGAAGATATTTACAACTCTATGTGGGCACCAAAGAGTAACTTTATAGCACGGAGTCAGGGTGAAAGATCGCAGTATCTTTTTACAATCTGGGATCTACCTGAAAAAGTGGATGCTAGAGTAATCAAAAAACATTTGGGTTTCTTCAGCAAAACCATAGTTTTGGCTTGGCAGCAAGGTTGGAAAACAAAAGCAGCCTATATTAAATTAGAAGCGGAAAACCAGCACAAAAAAGAAGTTCTAAGAAACAGCTGGTCTGTACATTTAGATGAAAGCAGAACATATAGAACAACCCCAGGAAGATTTAATCTAAACGAATTGGAACTCAGAAACAAATATAAATTAACAATCATGAATCTGCCTAGACATGCAGTCGATACATTACTATTACGTCAACTAAAAAAAATAGAGGCAAAGGCAGTACATATTCTAAATAATTGCCACGAAAATCAAAAAGGCACAGCCCATGTCTACTTCAGTATAGAGGCGAAATACAAAGCTGCACAAAGAGCAACAGTCTTTTATTACAATACTAAATTGGAGTGAAAGTATTTAGATCAAGTGATAGCAAGTAAGAAAGATTGGAGTAAGTTGAAATGGAGTTGAATAAATAAAGGAAAAGCAAGAGAAGTTACAAATCATACTAGAAGACAAAACAGTAGGAAGGTACTACATAACAGAAAGATTAGAAGTATAAATAGGATAGGAAAGGAGAATAGACAGGAGCAAGGTATAACTGCATTTAGTATTGGAAAAAGAAAATATGAAACGAACAAGGGCGGATACAAACCCCAAACACCAGTAGATAATGAAAATCGTCAAATTATAACGAAAATACTAAACAGACTATCCTGGTTGGAAAATATCGATAAGGGGACAGAGGTCCCCTATCGCTCCTGAAAATTGCCAAGGGCATCTATAAAAAGAAGGATAGGGATGTTTCCCTATCCAAACAAAGGGGGAGCTTGAGGGTTTAACAGAAGAAAAGCAGAAGAAAAAGCAAGAAGAGAGAGAAAAGAGAAAAGAGATTAAAGTGGAAGAAACAGAAGATGATAATTTTAGTGTGCTAGGAATAGGATTTCATAATGAAATGGTTTGAAAACAAATAAAGGAAAATTAGATGCTATCATCGATTTTATGAGGGAAAAAAGGATTAACATAATGTGTGTAGCAGAAACGAATTTATCAGAAAAGGAAGGGAAGTTTCTATTAGGAGAGAATAAAAACGTAAGGGGTTATTGGTCGGCAGCAAAGGAAAGGAAGAAAAAAGAATCTGGTATTGGAATTATAATAGATAAAAGATGGGAAAAACATGTGGTTAAGTTAAACAGGAATAATCCGTATATTTTGGATTTGGTGCTAGACTTCAAGGGCCTTTCGATAAACATTATAGTGGTATATAGCGCCAACTAGTGCAGAAGTACAAAAAACTATATATGAGTATCTAAAGAACAACTAAAAAGCATAGAAGCAAAAAAGAAAGAACAAAGATGTATAGTAGTAGGAGATTTCAATGTAGATTTAAACCAAACAGGAAAAATTAATGCAGAAGTATGAAAAGAAAAAGAAGAAAAGAAACAAATACTCCAGTTTCTGAAAGAGAAAAGGTTTTTGGACGTCTTCTATGAGCTTGACTCCACAGGGCGACCAACATAGAAACGTAATGAAGCACAGTCAAGAATCAACACTATCTGGGTCGATGGTCACTGGAAACAAAATATTTTGTTACACAAAACTAAGGATATGTTGTTCAGAACAGGTAGTGACCATCAAGCGGTACTTATGCAAGTAGAAACAGGTTTAAATATGCGAAAACGAAGCCAAGCAAGAATTAGAAGACTAGGAAAGAAAAGAATAGATATAGATATAGAAAACGTCAATGAAAAGATGTAGGAAGAATACCAAGCCAAGCTGAACTTGGAACTAAAAACTAGAATCGTAAAAAGAAGCAAAGGGGAAAAGGACTTGGAAAAAAACCGCACAGAGCAGCAAGAATTAGATTCAGAGTTGGAAAATAAAACTCTGGACCAGCTATGGGATATTATAGAAAATAGTATAAAAAGAGCGGTCTCAGTCGCACTTTCAAAAAAGAAGAGGACTCCTGTATTAGAAGATGTATCATATAGATACAGATACAAAGAAGCTAAAGAAGGATATACGTACATTGGGTAAATGGTGCAGAAAATTGAGGAAAAATAGAGAAAAGGCCCTGGCAGAGCAGGAGTTAAAGGAAATAGAAGTTTTCACAGTACAGCTAAAGGAGCATTGGAAATTAGACATGTTAGATAACTACTCGGAAGTATATAAATCTTTAGAGAGTTGGTGAACAGTTCTTTCCAAAAGGTGGCAATATGCTATTAAAAATGAAGAGGAAAAAAGAATTAGAGCCTGTATAGAAACTAGATACGAAATGATAGTCAAAGGTCAAAGAGGCATGATAGGACCCCGAAGGATACATATAATACTGAGATCTGGCTTTGTATAGACTTATATATAATTTTTCCATATATCATATGCTTAAATTTGTATAACCAACTGGTAATTTTTTGAAAAGTTAGATGTTTATTTGTATAACAAAACGATCTTTATAACAAGTACAATCTTTTTTTGTATAACGATACTATATATACATTGAGAAAATTTTTAAGTAAATATAAATCGATATATACCGTATGTTGCAGCTACCTTTTTTTGCCGATTTTTAACAAAAAAAACCCGTGGGTAGCTTATTTACTATTTTAAGTAATTTAAAGCACAATAAAGGGGTAGCTTATTTTTGAATACAAAACTTTAATAAGTAAAATAAATAAATAAATATGCTGTAGACAATAAATAAATATGCTGTAGACGATAAATAAATATGTTATAAACAATAAATAAATATGCAGAAAAAAATCGAGAGTAACTTATAAAGCGATTTTTGGTCAATCGATTATAGTCGCTACATAGTAAAGTCTAAATTTTACTAAGCAAATCGATTAAAGTCGCATAAGTAACATTGTTCAGCAGATCAAAATACGCGTACCCTGAAAATTTCATACAAATCGGAGAACTTTTTATTATTTGACTTTTAATTTTTACGTTCAACGGATTTTTTTTTATAAAAAAAAAACCGTTGAACGTAAAAATTAAAAGTCAAATAATAAAAAGTTCTCCGATTTGTATGAAATTTTCAGGGTACGCGTATTTTGATCTGCTGAACAATGTTACTTATGCGACTTTAATCGATTTGCTTAGTAAAATTTAGACTTTACTATGTAGCAACGTTCATCGATCGTATGGGTAGCTTATTTTCGGAACTAAAAATTTTGTTGTTGAATTTGAACACGGTTAACTACCGCCCTTCTTTTTCTAGATAGGTTTCTGATTTTCTCTTCGTCACTTTTTTTTGTGTAATTATGTTTTTGGCTTTGGTGGTTAACATGATCATACTGGTACTCAGATCTGAAATTGTATAATTTATAGTAAATTTGAACTTATATGATAATTTTGTATAAAGCTTTTAATAAAATTAAGTGTATAAAGTTATATTAAAATTTTGAGTCTGGATCTGAGTTATATATGTATCCTTCGGGGTCCTGGCATGATAGATAGGTTGTTGGATCAGCCACAGAAAAGAATCCAAATAGATAGAGTAGTCAAACATACGGAAAAAGAGGAAAAGGAATTAGTAAATGAACCGAAAGAAGTGTTAGAAGAAGTAAGAAGGCATTTTGCAGAACAGTTTAGAAAATGGCAGTCCATGGCAGAAAGCTTACCGAATAGATGGAAGAAAAGGTTTCATCCGATAGAAGAAATAGAGCCATTCTGGTATGAACACTTATTAGAAAAGGTGACATCGAACAAATGGAATGAAGCACTAGAACAAACCAAAAACAAATCTGCGCCAGGGACGTCAGATATTACCTACCCAATGCTAAAGAAAGCTGGAGGCTATGCAAAAAAGATTTTTCAGTATATGGCAAGCAGATACCTAAAAGAGAGAAGCATGCCAAAAAAATAGAAACTCGGCATGCTATATCCAATACCCAAGAAAGAAGAGTGGGGATATAGGTTGAACAATGTCAGACCCATTCTTTTATTAGAAACCTTTAGAAAGTTAGTAGTTAGGGTTTTAAATAACAGACTTGGAGCAATTCTTAAAGAAAGAGACATTTTAAAGGGAAAAAATTTTGCAGGATTGCAAGAAGAAGGCACAGCGGCACCGATACATCTGCTAAACTGTATACAGGAAGATGCAAGGGAAAATAAAAAGGAAATCTGGATCTTGTTCCAAGACATAAAAAAAGCCTTCGATTTAGTAAATATCGAAATGCTATAGCTAGCATTAGAGCATATAAAACTTTCAGCAGGAGCGGTAGATTTCATAATCAATCTATACAAGAACAGGGAAATTGAGGTTATAACAGGGGTAGGAAATACAGAAAAATTTATTGCAGGAGACGGAATAGACTAGGGGGAGGTCATATCACCCTTGGTCTGAAAAATATTTTACGACCCGCTTCTAGTAGAAATTCAAGAAGGAAAAAACAGAGGTTACAAAATGTAGTTAAGTTGGCCACTTAATTTGCAAAGAGGTGAAATAGAAGTACAAGAGCTGCAAGTGCTAGTCTTGGCATATGTGGACGATACTACGTATTTGGCAAGAGATAAGTCTGAGTTAGAACGAATACTTGAAGTAGCAGAAGACTTTTACAGAGTAAACGATATAGAAATTAATAGTAAGAAGTCAGAACTACTAGTCCTAAACACGTCTGACAAGACTACGGTACAAGAAGGCATAAAATTCGGGCCAAAGAAAGAAATAATTCGTGGCAAAAAAGGAAAAAGACCTAACGAGATTTTTGGGCGTATGGTTGTCCAAAAAATCAGAAGTCAGGCAAGCAGTTAGAATAGCCAAGGAGGAAGTTCTGACAATCATCAAAGGAATCAAAAGGAAAAAGGCCTCTTTAGCACACATGGCATATTTAAACAATATAGTGCTGCTCCCATGCCTAGAATACAAATTGCAGTACTGTATCCTGTCTCGAGAGAACTGTGAAAGGCTGCAGAGCCCTCTTCTAATATTAATCAAAAATAAAGCAGGAATGATGAAGACAACTCCAAATTCAGCACTAACACACTCAAACATTGTTGGAGTTAAGTCGATTTGGCAAAATCAACTTGCTCATCACTTCACAGAAATAACATCTAGGCTGAATAACAAAAGTGATATAGGACAAGCAGTGTGGCTAAGGCTAAAACAGGCGCAGTTGAATTGTAAGAGCACAACATGTATACTAGGATTGGAGAAAGAAAGAATAGAGAAATGCAAAGTTAAAAATAATTTAGCCTGCAAAACTGTGCTCGAAGCGAAAAAGCTAAATATTAGCTTCAGATTAGAAGAACTAGAAGCGAAATGTAAAATAGAAGGAACAGGGACGGAAATTGTTAGTCTAGTTAAAGAAGACTTGCAGAGTTTTCTTAAAGAAAAAAGGTTAAACATCTTTCTGCTAGAGCAAGTTTTGGATTCAAAGAGTGAGAGAATGCTTACATGGAAGCAGGTTAGACAAATAAGAGGCGTGCCGGCAAAAGGAAGAGCACCCAAATGGTATTCAAACCTTGAAGTAAGCATTCTAGAAGACTTGTATAGCAGGAAACTAAGAGCTCCACACGAAAAAGAAAACTTCTTACATATAAAAGCTAATTTGGAAACAATTAGTGAAGACAAGCAAAAATGGGAATGGCTAGTTTTCGGAAGAAGAAGGATCACGAGCAAAAAGACCCCACAGGAGTTTCTCATAGAACATTGGAGAAAGGACTCAGTGAATAAGCAAGGCCCAGCTATAATTAAGCAGTGCGGGGGCTGCGAACTAAGAAACGAAGAAGCTGAGCCGGGCTCTGCATGTCAAGCAAGTATAAAGGTCTGGGGTAAAAAGAGGGTACTTAACAAAAAGTGGTTGGAGAAGGCAGAGGTCTCTAACAAAAAATGTAAAAAGCTAAGTATTCCCTAGAAGAACGTAGTAGAAAAATACCCTGAGACCATGGAGATAGAAGAACAGAGTTTAGTAAAGATACCTATAAGCACCATTAATGAAGAGTACATGAAAGCTAGTATTATGGGACAAGAAGTAATAAGAGAACTAGAAAAGGTAGCAGAGAGGTTAAACTCATGAAAGACGATAAAGGCTTTTACGGATGGGTCTCTAACTAACTCCAAAGAAGAAGGAACTTGAATAGGTGTAAGATGAGTAGCACTTAATGAAGCTGCTGATCATGATAGACAGAGAAAAGAAATGTTCTGCTGTAGATTGGAAGAATGGCTATTATCAACCCGGGCGGAGTTGAGAGCAATATGGACGTTACTATTAGTAGCTCCAGAGGAGTCAAAGGTGCAAATATATACCGACAGTTTTGTAGCAATACAGGTGATCAAGAAGACAAAAAAGCTTAAAAAGTTAAGAAGCTGTTTTAAGATACAGAATGCAAGCCTGCTCTGGCAAATCTCTTGAGTACGAAAAATCAAGAAGCTGTCGGTAGAGTTGCACAAAGTCAAGGGGCATAGTGGTATTGCAGAAAATAAAAAAGCAGACAAACTTGCAAGAAATGGGGCCAGAAGCAGCAGCGTCATAAGTATCAAGTGGCCCTGGACCAAGATTCAGCAAGTAGTTCCATATTGGAAAAACTTCATAATTGATAGCCCGATTAGGAAGTTTATGAACCAAATAGCAGCAGCAATACAAGATACAGAATGGGTAGGACTAAAGTGATTTGAAGAAAGAAACTTTGAAAAAGAGGAGGGTAATATAGATTGAAAAGAGACATGGCGGTTTTTAGGAAGGTATAAAGGAAGGAGATGTACAGATGAAAGGAAAAATAAGAAATGGATTTTTAGAACAAAGTGCCTTAATGGCCTTTTGCTAACGATGTCGGAGCTTAGAGTAAGAAAGCCGGACCTATACAAAACGGACATTTGTGCGACCTGTCAGCAGGAGCCAGAAACGTTAGAACACCTGTCAAGATGTGTGGACTATCAGGAAATTTAGAGAATGATAGAAGAAGAAACATGTGAAGAGGTGAAAAAAATACTCCAGGAATATTCCAGTACGTCTGCAGAAGTAGTGATACAGGAATTGGAAAGAAGGATTTTTGGCAAAGGGGAGGAAGAGAAAAAAGTCACAAGAAACCAGTTAATTCAAGGACTTATATCTAAGAGTTGGAAGAAAAAAATGAAAAGTCTAATAAAGAACAAAGACAGGACAAGAAGGGCTTTGGATACAATTATTGAGACTGTCAACGTAAGGTTTTGGCAGCATACAGTTAACCCTCCATAAATGCAACTCGTAGGGACAAGCCTACAACGTGCATTTAGGAAGGTTTGCATTTAAAGAGAGCCAATTAAATTGCAGCTTTTAAAAATTAGATCATCAAGTTTGTGTAACTTCTACCAAAACTGTATAACCTATCTTAAATACTAAAATTTGATTGGCCACGTGCATTTAGGGAGGTTAGTGTGATATAAAATGTTATTCAAGAGAACGTGCATTTACAGAATATAGAACATGCATTTAGCACTAATAAAATTTTACGGAATAGAAAAAAACGTGCATTTAGAGAGGTATTGCATTTATGGAGATTGCATTTATGGAGGGTTGACTGTATTTGGAACTTCAGATGTGAATTTCAAAATGACTAGGAAAAAGTAGAGGAAATAACTACCTTAGTGAAAAGAAAAAGCTGAAGCAAAAGCAAGAACAAAAGTAGCAGAAAAAAAGAAAACACCACTCCGAATAGCGAAACTAGTCAAATTGAAAGCATAGCCTAAAGAAAAAGAAAGACTGGAAAAATGGAGCGAGAGTTTTAGCAGAATCAAAGATAAACAATTTAATCCTAGAGGGAACCAAGCCGACTTGGTCTTCGTGGGTTAAGTTTAAATATTTAGATTCGGAAGCATTAGGCAAATCTGATATAGCAAGCGATTGCTAGCAAGTGACAGGAGGAAACATATTCTCAGTAAGTTGAGAATCCTAATCGAGGCGAATAATCACTAGGTGGGTTGCACCTGGACGTAATGTTGGGTGAGCTTTCTGTTAGAATAGTATTACAATATATATGTAAACATTAGTTTTTTATATATAATAAAGTCTATAGACACAGAAGGCAGAATTGCTGAATTTTAAAATTAAACTGCCAAGTTATGATAAAATATTTGGCAAATATATAAATTAATATGTGTTAAAAGAAATATATCTAAAGATATAATCTTATTTTCTAATAAACAGATTATACCTCAATATAGATGCCCATAATTTATTTTTTATAATATATTAAATAACAGATAATTACTAAAATTGGGTATTTTCGCCCAACATATTTAAAATTCATAGTATAAAAAAATTAGAATACTTAGAATACATTAAACCAGATAATGCCAATACTAAGCATGATTTTTGCCAAGTATTGTGTATATATATATATGTATATATATTTAATTGTAATTGTAAAGAAATAATTTTAATAAAAAAAAAGTAATACAGTTAGACCTCTCTAAATGCATTCCCCCTAAGTGCATAACCTCCTTAAATGCATATCAGTTTTCTGACCCAAATATATACCAAACCTCTATAAATGTATTTTTCTTATTGTTCTCTTAATGCATATCTCTATGGTTTGGTCCAAATAATATGCATTTAGAGAGGTCTAACTGTAGTGATTATAATATAATTGTGACTATATAAAAGTATTTTTAATATAAAAAAATAGTATTATAGTTTGGTGTAATTATATAAAGTTTGTGACTATACAGAAAGTGATTATAAGAGAAAATGACTATAATTTAATTTTAATTAATTAAAAATCTTTTTTTACTATAAATTTGCACAATACCTGATATATATTATAAATCTTATTATATGTACATTGTGAGAGGCTAAATGAACTCTATATGTAAATATTGCATATATATACTAATAAAACTAACTAAAATCAACTAAACTACTCTAACAATAATAAGGCTTTAATTTAGACATAAATAGATTTGGTTAAAGTAACCAGAGTTGAATAGAGCTCTAAATTATATCACAAGACTTTAATATAATTTCACAAAATTGAAATTGATAGTTAAGATTCTTAATGATATTATGTAATCACAGAGTTTCTGAAATTAATTTAGCACAGAAAACTCAGCTTTTGTTTAAAGGTAAATATTACTTTTGAGAACTAGAGTACATAGACTTAAAAAATTATAAATTGATCAAATTTTAGTATAAGTACTAAATATTTAATATTTTGAATTATTGTTGACTTTGAATTTTATAATTTAATCAAGTTTTAATTAATTGTTATTTCCACCAATAAAATCAAATGATCCAATAGGTTATTTCATTCTTAAAATAACCCTAAATAACCCAATAACTGGTTATTAGCTATTTGAGTTATTTTGGTCATTTCAAATTATTTGCTATCACTGTTTTAAGAAAATATTGCAGTTTATATAAAGAATATTATTGCAACTTTAATGATTTATTTGTAAAAATTAAAACTTGTATAGTACATGTAGCCTAAAACTAATATCATGTGATCTCTAATAACTAAATAAAATAAAAATAATTATAACTAATAATAAAAATAGAAAATTACTATAAACCACCACTGGTGATCATTACCAGTGATTTACAATATATAAAACAAAATAAACAAAACAAACACTTTGCATTAAATAAAAATTAAATCTCTTTAATATTAGGTAAAAGTAAAGGTTAGAGATTAGAATAGGGCTTTGTATATAGTAAATTTTAGTAAGGAATTTTTTTTTTGTATAAAAAAAAGTAGTTTTATAAACAAAATTTTAGGTTAGAAGCAATTTTAGCAATTTTTTTGTTTTGTTATAATCTACATGTTACACCTGATCCTGAATTTTAATTGGTAAATTGATCACTAATAATGATCACCAGTGGTAATAAATAGCAAATTTCATAAAAATATTATAACAAAAAAAATATTTTTGTAAATTAATTATTTAAGCTTTGTAATATATTATTACAAAAACAAAATTTTTTTTAGTTTACTTAAACTAAAGTTATTAGCCAAAATATTTAATATATCTTAAAATTTGGTCACTAATATAAATTTTTTATAGTTCTAAAATCTAATTGGCTAATTTTTAATGTAATACAAAATTTTTATAATAAAAAAAAATTTTTAAAATTTTGGCTATCTTAGTTATATAATATTGGTTCTAAGACTATATGTGCCATATTAGAAGTAAAAATTTTTTTATAAATTGAAATATATTAAAAAAAATTTTTAATAGTAAAAATGCTAATACAAGAACTTCAAACTTTAATTATACTAAAGTTTTCTAATAATTTTAAAAAATTTTATAACAGAATTATTAAACAAAACACAAAATATATTTTTTATTTAGAAAAGATATAGCTAAAATTAATATTTAAAATTTTATTAAAAATTTTAAAATATGCAGGCAGTATTATAATCTAAAGGTTAAAATTTATAATATAAAAATTAATCTTCTAAAAAGTATAGCAATATAGTATAGTTAGAATATTGTTATTCCAAACCCATATGGGGTGTCTTCAATTAAAAGGGCCCATTTTACATTTTTTTAAAAAATGAGTTTTCGTTAGATTCATATAAATTTTGATATGATTGACTTTTTTTAATTATAAATAAAAGTCGATTTATATAATAAAAAATCAAGATAGTGTAAAAAGAAAAATGACATGAGGCTGCGTAGAGCCAACACATCACAAGTTTACCCAATAGTCACCTGCTATCTTTAACCAATCAATATCATGAAATTTGATTGATTCCGGATCAGTCCAAAAATCAAAACAAATAATTAAACTCAAATATCTCAAAATAAAATATATGTAAAAATGGGCTCTTTTAATTGATGACACCCTATAATAAAACAGTTTCAAGTTCAATTCTATAGAAGACAGTATATCTTTAAATTATTATTATTTGTATTATAGTATAACTGCATAATTCTTGTATTACAAACACAGATCAGATACAAAAATATCAGAGCTATCTGATATTTTTATATTATATATTAATATTTAGCAAAATATCGTCATATATAATATCTTAATGACAACTTGCTAAAACCTATCAATTGTTTGGGTTTCTATTGGTCAAATATTGCACTACATATTTTTGAATAACATATAGGCTGATTTTTGAAATTTATAAGTAGAAAGTATTTTTAGGACCCCGAACATCTAGTATAGAGATCATACTTGTTTTTTTTAGCAAAAATCTCTGAAATTTGAGAAGCAAAAAACAGGTTTTGCCAATTAACTTGGTATCCAGTGAACCAATTTGAACAAACTTTTTTTAAAATGAAGCTCTCAGTAAGGCGCATTTAACAAAAAAAGTTCATTCAATTTTGATTACTAGATCAAAAGTTATTTAAACAAATATATTTTGTTATTTTTAGCAAATTGGGCCAAAATTGGCCAAAATCCAATATGAGAGATGTTCGAGTCCTGTATTTTTTTAAACTTTGAAGCTAAATACTTCTGATCTACTGGTCCATTGTGGATGATTTTACTACCAAAATGTTCGACTTTGTGAGACAATTCCAACGAGCCCAAAATCATTAAAATCCAATCACAGGAACATAAGATAATGTGCTATCAAATAGTAACGCACCTAGAAAGTGGGGTTTATTGGTTAAATATAGGTCTAACCAATGAATAGAGTTTCTCAAATTCAAATCAAATCAAATATTAGATCAATTTGAATTTGATCAAATCAAATTGACCCTAATTTGAATTTGAGTTGATTCAAATATTTGAATTTGAATTTGATTTGAATTTGAATTTTTAATAGTAATTTTTAAATCAAATCAAATATTTGTCAAATCAAATCAGATTTGGCTATATTTGAATTTGATCAAATTAAATATAGTCAAATTTGAATTTGAATTTGATCAAAAATTTGATTTAAATATTTGAAGATCAAATCAAATTGCAAAACCCTACCAATGAACTCCACTCTCTAGATGTATTACTATTTGATAGCGCATTATCTTATGATCCTGTGATTGGGTTTTAATGATTTTGGGCTCATCGGAATCGTCTTAAAGAGATGAACATTTTGGTAGTAAAATCATCCACAACGGACTAGTAAATTAGAAGTTATTTAGCTTCAAAGTTTTAAAAAAATATGCTCTACTTATAAATTTTTATTTTTTTTTTGGCGCAGTTAGCGCTCTTTTATTAACTCATTATTTCAAAGATCTTTTTACATATATAGAGAATTTCCTAATCTATATCTCCCTCCAATCGTCCGTCTTTTCTAGCTGACTCCAGCAGGTCAACCACGTCCGGTGCCCCGTACTATTGGATCATAGGCAGCTTAAAGGGACTACATATCCTGCCAGTATGCTATTTAGGTCAGCTGTTTTTCATCTACCCCGAGAGCCACATTCCATTTTTAGTTAGTGTAGTATTAGGTTCCTGATTTCTTACTTCCTAATTCAGTCAGTACCCTTGTCTTCTATTCTTATTTTGACTTATTCTTTTTATAGTAGAAAGTTCTTATATTTATGATATTTTTGTCAGATTTTTTCCTTTTCTAAATGCCACATGACCCCGTAGCCCAGTGATGGTAAATGACCTGGTCATTTGCAAATTTTTCAAATGACCTCAAATGACTCTGAAATGACTAGTCATTAACGGTCATCTCAATTTTGGGTCATTTAGAAATGACTCGTGACCAAATGACCATGGTCATTTAGAAATAACCGAGGTCATTTAGTCATTGGGCCACGGACCTTATTGTTTTCCTGACAACACTTCCCGACAATGTCAAAATCCTGACAAGTTAGCCCGCATTAGGTTAGGGTTAGGGTTAGTTCCGGTCAATTTTTGTCAGGATTTTATTGTTCGGGAAGTGGTTGTTGGAAAAATGATAGAGACCCATTGGGCCATCGTGCATATAGAGTTTGTATCCCATATTTATTATTTTTTACATAGATTGATCAACTTTAACTGCATAATGCATACGTATAGGTTCCAACCCAATAAAAGTCTATATGCCCGGTCCAATCTAGAAATGGTAAATAACTCGATCGTTTTGATCAAAATTTAAATGACTCCAAGCTATTGAATCATGACAAGATCATTTTGGTTATTAAGTTCATTTAGGTCATTAGAATATAAAATAATTTTATTGATTAAATTGCTCGTATAAAAAGTTATCAAACTTTATTATTTTCCTTATCGATAATCTTAGCTATATATTAAAGTCCCAAATTTTACTGTCAATTAATATTTATGTCTTAAGTAAGGTGTTCGAAATATGCAATTATTATTTCGAAAAACCTTAAGACATAAATATTAATTGACTTATAGCTGATTGGCTAAATATCATTAAAATATTAACTAATATATGTTAAATGACCTTCTATGTCATTTGAGCCTCGAAATGACCCAATGACTAGTCATTTGTCATTTGGGTCATTTGGGTCATTTCAGGTCATTTACCATCACTGCCATAGCTATATCATGCAGCTTATTGTTGCTGTAGTACCAAGTCCGGAAATGGTAGAAATGTTTGACGCCTTATCATAGATCTTTGCTATTCCTGATCCTAGCACGGTTTTTGTCATCCACTAGACTTGAACCAGCGACCTTGCGAATATGACCCCAGAACGCTCACCACTGCACTATCCGACCCAAGGTCTTCTACTTATAAATTTCAAAAATCAGTACATATGATTTTAGCTAGGCTAAACAATATGGTAGATTTTAGAGTTTGGAATTTAGATATTGATTTTTTTTTGAATGTTCTTCAAGTTTTTATCTCCGAAAATCGCAATTTGCGATTTTTTATTAAGATTATTAGTACAGTTGCCTCTCTCTAATCTAAATCTCTCTAAACTGAACACTATTAAACTCTACAAAATCTCCTAAAACATTTGTTAATTTTATTATAAAGTTTGGATAAGCTATATATAACTTTTAAAAACTGAACTTTTCAAACTTTTATATAGTAAAAAAAAGCAGTCCTGGCAGTTTAGATTAGAAAGAGTTGCTGTATTTCTAATTACAATTTTGTGATACATTCTATTGCAATATTGAACTAGTTGTATATCAGCAAATTTATAATAGCATAATCTTACATAAGGTCTTATAAACCTATAATATAAGCAAAATATTTCATAATATATTTCAAAATATTGAAATATCAAATTTTCGAAATATTTTGAAGTAACTTCGAAATATTTCGAAATATATTACAAAATATTTCGAACCATTTTCAATATATTTTAGGACTAGAAAACCAAGCTGGATTAGTAGATTTGTAACCTGGATCGCGTATTAGACTAATTTTTTGAAATAGTTCGAAATAGTTTGAAGATGTTCAAATTCTGTATCACAAAATTAGATTAAATCTTTTGTTTATAATTAAATCTTTTATTTTTGCTTTTTTGTTTTCATTTCATTTTTTATTTTCAGTTTTTGTTTTTGTTTTATTTTTTTTGTTTTTATTTGTTTTTTTTTATTTATTTTTTATTTATTTATTTTTTTTAATTTTTTTTTCATTTTATTTTTATTTCAGCACTTTACAAGAATGCCATTGCAAGAAAACTAAAAACTTTTTGAAACCTTGAGCAAGCCAACACAAACTTCTTACAAGAACACCTGCAAGAAAGCAAACAACTTTTCAAAACCTTGCGCAAGCCAATACAAACTTCTGACACTTTGCAAAAAAACATACAACTAATGTCTCTAGCTATTTCTAAATTTCCAAAAATGCTTTTTTAAAGAAATAAAGGTTTAGTTAGAACTTTATTTATTTTTTTATTTGATATAATTTGTTTTTTGTTTTTTTAAATTTGTTTTATTAATTTATTTATTCCATCACTTTGTGAGAAACTTCCTGGCACTTTGCAAGAAAACCAATCCAGACTTTTTTAGCACTTCATGACTTATTTTGGCAATTTGCAAAAACATTTACACAGCCTTCGCAATTTCTGAATTTGCAAAAACACAAACTCCTACTTTAAAGAAATGAAAATTTGGAGCTTCTTTATTTTTTTTTATTAGTTTGCTTACACTTTTTGTTTTTTTATTTAATTTTTTTTTTTACTTATTTTTTAATTTTTATTTTATTTTATTTATTCCTGACTTCTTCAAAACTTTGCAACTTTTCTGCTACTTTACAAGAACATTAGTCTCTGGCACTTTACAAGAACTACTAGATTTCTCTGGCAATTTGCAAGAACACCAACACTTCTGAGAAATGTTTTTTTTATTTCTTCTTTGAAGTACTTAGAAAAAAAAAGCAGAACAAAAGTTATAGCCAAAACAAAAGAAATATTCAAAGTGAAGACAATAGAAAACAAAGAAGCGAAAATAATAGCTAACTATAGAGTAAACAAAATAAGTATGTAGGGCTAATTTTTTGTATATAGTAATAGCATTAGATGCGATGAAGTGCAAAAGTAGTTAAAATAATATGTAATAATATAAAAATAATACTATAAAGAATATATAATAATTAAAATATAATATAGAATAAGGGTTTAAGAATTCTATGCACTTGCACAGTCATGCATCCCTTAATCAGCCAATCAAAATCAAGTACATGCAATGTGCTTCATTGTCTGCAATCGGCCAATCACAATCGATTTTTAAAAAAACTTTATTAATTGGGTTTAACATGACCTGTCGCTTTTATTGATTAAAAAAGAAAAAAAAGTGTAACATACAATGAAATCATACTACAATTAAAAAAAACAAAAAAGCATTGCTTTTATTGATTAAAAAAAGAAAAAAAAGTGTAACATACAATGAAATCTTACTACAGTTATAAAAAAAAGAAGCATAATATACAATAAAAAAAATCAAACTACACAACGCAATAATTACAAATTGTATTACCAAAACAAAACTAGACTAATACAAAACTAACTAAGCTATATGAAAAGTGAGCACCAATGAACAGCACAACTCACAATATAATGACGCCAATGGTCTAATATCGACAACTCCAACGACTAAATTAGCCTAGACAAAGAGAAGCGATAATAATCATAGAAAACAAAAAGCACCTCTAACAATTCAAAATAATAAACTTATACTAATTCAAGTAATGAATCTATACTCCAAGAGTAGTAACTCTAGCAACAAAATTGTGCCTAGAAGAGGAACGTATTAATTAAAAAAAAAACATACCTAAAAACGATAAATTTACTGACTCTAATAATGAAAACAGAACAATAAACTTATACCGAATTTAGCAACAAATCTAATACTCCAATAGTGGCAACTCCAGTGATGAAATCGCACCTGAAAGAGGAATATTATTAATTAAAAAAAACATAACCAAAATAATAAATTTACCTGATGCCAGTAGCGAAAACAATTACAAAGCACCAAAAAGAATGAATAACAAAAGGAATAAAAATATACCGAAGAAACAAACACAAACAAACACACATCAAAGGAATGGACACACACCGAAGAAACTAACATATACTAAAGAAAATGAAAACACTGAAGAGAATGAACACACCAAAGGAAACGAACACTGAAGGCAGCAAAATGCACTAGTGACAATGGCACCGAATGTGACAGGACCCCGAAGAATACATATATAACTCAGATCCAGACTCAAAATTTTAATATAACTTTATACACTTAATTTTATTAAAAGCTTTATACAAAATTATCATATAAGTTCAAATTTACTATAAATTATACAATTTCAGATCTGAGTACCAGTATGATCATGTTAACCACCAAAGCCAAAAACATAATTACACAAAAAAAAGTGATGAAGAGAAAATCAGAAACCTATCTAGAAAAAGAAGGGCGGTAGTTAACTGTGCTCAAATTCAACAACAAAATTTTTAGTTCCGAAAATAAGCTACCTATACGATCGATGAACGTTGCTACATAGTAAAGTCTAAATTTTACTAAGCAAATCGATTAAAGTCGCATAAGTAACATTGTTCAGCAGATCAAAATACGCGTACCCTAAAAATTTTATACAAATCGGAGAACTTTTTATTATTTGACTTTTAATTTTTACGTTCAACGGTTTTTTTTTATAAAAAAAAATCCGTTGAACGTAAAAATTAAAAGTCAAATTATTGAAAGTTCTCTGATTTGTATGAAATTTTCAGGATACGGTATTTGATCTGATGAACAATGTTACTTATGCGACTTTAATCGATTTGCTTAGTAAAATTTAGACTTTACTATGTAGCGACTGTAATCGATTGACTCTTTATAAGTTACTTCCAATTTTTTTCTGCATATTTATTTATTGTTTATAACATATTTATTTATCGTCTACAGCATATTTATTTATTGTCTACAGCATATTTATTTATTTATTTTATTTATTAAAGTTTTGTATTCAAAAATAAGCTACCTCTTTATTGTGCTTTAAATTACTTAAAATAGTAAATAAGCTACCTACGGGTTTTTTTTGTTAAAAATCGGCAAAAAAAGGTAGTTGCAACATACAGTATATATCGATTTATATCTACTTAAAAATTTTTCTGATGTATATATAGTATCGTTATACAAAAAAAGATCGTACTTGTTATAAAGATCGTCTTTGTTATACAAATAAATATCTAACTTTTTAAAAAATTACCAGTTAGTTATACAAATTTAAACATACGACATATGGAAAAATTATATATAAGTCTATACAAAGCCAGATCTCAGTATTACATATATTCTTCGGGGTTCTAATGTGACCTATAAAGATGACTAAATCTAAATAGAAGAAGAAAAAAGTATGTTAGTTTAGTTCAAAACAAAAAATGAAACAAAAAAAAATGAAATGAAAAAAAGCGAAAAAGGAAAAAAAAAGAAATGGCGAAAAGAAAAAAATAAAAAAAAATGAAACGAAAAAAAAGAGAAGATAAAAAAAAAGAGTGAATGAAAATAAAAAAAGTGAAAAAAGCAAATAAAAGAAAAGTAAAAAAAAGGTAAAAAAAAAGCGAAAAGAATAATATGCAAAAGCAGCAAAGCAAAAAACAGCAAAGCAAAAAGCAGCAAAGCGAAAAGCAACAAAGCGAAAAGCAGCAAAGTGAAACAGCAAACAAAAGCAGCAAAACAAAAAAGTAGCAAAGCAAAAATAGCAAAGCGAAAGCAGCAAAGCAAAGTACAAAAGCCACAAAAGTAATACAAAGCAAAAACAACAATTATCAAAATATATGATCGCTGATTTTATTGGCTGATCATATAGGGGTGCACAATCATGTGGGTGCTTGAAAAACATTTTCTTATTTATTATATATTATTATAAAAAAATGACAAAAAAAATAACCCAAAAAAAATAAAACCAAAAAAAAATAATGAAAAAAATAAATCCAAAAAAATAAACTATTATATTTACTTATATTCGCTCATATTCGCTACTTCTTGCAAAGTATTTAAGAAGTTAGAATTGGTATTCTTGTAAATTGCTAAAAAGTCAGGTTGTTTTCTTGCAAAGTTTTAAAAGAAGTAAGGAATAAATAAAATAAAATTAAAAAAATAATTAAAAAAACAAACAAAAAACAAAAAACAAATCTGAAAAAAATACAGTAGCAAAGAAAAACAAACCAGAAAAAAAATAAACTATTATATTTGTTTATATTTGCTCATATTCGCTTATATTTACTTATATTCACTTATATTCACTACTTTTTGCAAAGTGCCGGAGAAGTTAGAATTGGTGTTCTTGTAAAGTGCCAGAAAAATTAGGTCATTTTTTTGCAAAGCTCTGAAAGAAGTAAGGAATAAATAAAATAAAATAAAATTAAAAAATTAAATAAAAAAAAAGAGCACAAAAATGTAAATAAACTAAATAAAAAAATAAATGAAGCCCCAAATCTCTATTTTCCTAATGTAAGAGTTCGTGTTCTTGCAATTTAGAAATTGTTAAAGGTTTTCACAAAGTGCCAGAATAAAATAAATTAATAAATAAAACAAAAAACAAAAACAAAAACATAAAACAAAAAAATAAATGATGCAAAAACTTGCAAAAACTTGTATTCTTAAAAATTTAGAAATTGTTGGAAAAATTAGTTGTATGTTTTTGCAAAGTATCGAAAGGCTAAGTTGGCTTGTGCAAAGTGCTGAAAAGTCATTAGATTTTTTGCAAAGTGCCAGAGAAGTTAGAGTTGGTATTTTTGTAAAGTGTAGAATTAAAATAAAAAAAATTAAAAAATAAAAAAAAATAAAAATAAAAAACAAAACTAAAAAAAATAAAATAAACCCAAAAAAAAAAATGAAAAACCAATGTAAAATTGATAGAAGCTCTAAATTATAAACAAAAAAAAAATAATAAAGATCTAATTTGATCTTGTAGTACAATTATCAAAAATCATTGAAACATTTCGAAAATATTAGTCAAGTGCATTCTTGATATGATCCAGACTACAAATCTACTAATCTAGCTTGATTTTTCAGTTCTAAAATATTTCGAAAGTATTCGAAATATTAAAAAGAAAAAAGAAAGAGAGAAAAAAGAAAAAAAAAAAAAAGAGAGAAAGGAATAAAAAGTAAGATGGGTAAAAATAATGTAAAATACCTTTTTTTTTAAGATTTTTTTTATATTTATAATCTATAACAAATTATAAATCAAATGGGCTTAAGAAATTTTTTATCTTTTTTTTTTTTTAGAAGTATTAACCCGGTAACCCGGGTTAAAATTTTCGTAATGGGTCAAAACACTAGTCTAGACTATGTAATCATTAAAGATCTGTTAATTATTATATATTGTTCTAAATAATTATAATCATAATTGATCGATTTATAGATATATGGGGATGAGTCAGTAAAAAAGAGACAAATTTTTTCTAAGTAAAAGTTTTCTTGACTTTAAGCTTAAATATTTTAACAACTATCTTAATAAATTTAATAAATTTTTTTTATTTTAATTCTATATAATTTCAAAATTAAAATAAAAAAATTTTTAGCAAATTTGATTAAATAGTTGTTAAAATATTTTAATTTAAAAATTAAAAAAATTTTACTAAAAATGATTTGTCCCTTTTCTACTGACTCACCCTCATATAATGATTTAAATTTTACTAAAAATGATTTGTCCCTTTTCTACTGACTCACCCTCATATAATGATTTATATAAAAAATAATATATATCGATTATAAATATATATCAATTTTTAACCAGTTAATCGATATATATCGTTATTTTTTAATCAATATAAAATGATTAACTTTATATATCAATTAATATCTATATATAAAATTTGCTAATGTTGTTAATTGTTAAAGATCTGTGCAAAAAATTAAATCTGCACAGAAAATTAAAAAAAATTTCTTCAATGATCACTGGCAGAGTTGCATATTTATGCAGTTTTTTATTATTTATCTTTTAAAAAATATGCACAGACAAAAATACAAATTTTGCAAAGTTGTACTTATTTAATTTTTTAATATAGTGCAATAAGTTAGAATCAATTAGTAAAATTTAAGTAAAATAATATATTAAACAATTTTTATTAGTACTGTGCAAGACACTTAAAGACTACATTTACGTGATTTGTCACATTTTCAAAATTTTCATATTGAAATTTGATATATTTTTGATTTCTTGTATTCTGATTGGTCAAAAATTAATTGATAAAAAATATTTTAAAAATATTTTTAAAAATATTTTTAAAATTAGCAATAACAAGAAGCCAAAACATGTGACTTGTCCTATTTGTGGTTAAATTTTTACGTATTATATAAAAATACTATATTATTAAAGCTATATTTTGAAAAGTTATTATAACTTTTTAAAAAATAAGGTAATAAATTGATTTAGCTATAAAATAGGGACTTCCTTTTTAAAATATCTTTTTTAGATCATAAGTTATTAGCTTTTAAAGTTTGTGTAGTCTTTAAGTGTCGCACACTATAAAATTATATAAAATATTAAGATACATAAAGTTTTACTAATTAATTCTAATACTATTAGAATTAATTAGTAAAACTTTATATATTTTAATATTTTATATAATTTTACTAATAAAAATTGTTTAACATATTATTTTACTTAAATTTTACAGATCTGCATAATTATTTACCTGATGTATAAAGCATTTATATACTATATAAAGGAATACAAACTAATAATCAGATAGTACAAACTCATAAAAAGTCTCTGTATTGTACAAATTCTAGAAACAAAACAGAAATAAAAACAAACTTGGCAAAATCTTAATAGAGAAATAGTCAACTTTCAATAGTACTAGAAAAAAAAAACTTAGACAAAGACTAATTAAAAACTAACTAGGCAGCTTTATAACAAAAAGTTTAAAAGAACCCTACCAACTAGACTACTAGAGTTGTACTAGAAAAAAAAACATGTGCTTTAAAAGCATATATCAAAGAAAAAGAGACTATTGGCACATAAATTCAGGTAGTCTAACCCTTTTAGATTAATAAATTGGAAGTAGATCATACTAGAAGAAAGAAGCTAAAAAAAAGAAGCCAGATAAAGAACTAACTAGATACTAGGGTTGGTGAACTTTACAAAACAAAATAAGTATTAGTAAAAGGCCAAAAGTAATTCTATTTTGCAAGTATTAGTTATGGCTATAGTAATAATTACCAAAAGTATAAATAAATACTTTAAATAGAACAAGATACTACTTCATTAAGTTTTTTGTCAAAAATAGGGTCCAGAATCGGGCCGGGCTACCCGGGCCCGAGCCCGGCCCGAACTGCTAAAGCTCCGGGTCGGGCCTGTATTTTTAGACCTGTAATTATATTGGGCTGGGCCCGGGCTAGGCCCGCTAAGATACCAGGTCGGGTCGGGCTTTACTAAAAAGCCCGCAGGTACCTGATAGGCCCGTTAAATTTTATAGCTATTGATTTCAACATATTCAATTTTATTGAATAAATACTTAGATCAATAAAAGGATACGTATTTATAACACTAACAGCTAATAAATCATTTACGTACGTACGTAACACCAGTATTGCTAGTTATACAGATTGATTAAAACAAGTATTTTTTTAAATTTGTAGTTTTTTTTTTATTACTACTGTACTAATCGACGTTTAGTATCGGCATCCCATTGTGGAGTTGTCACCGTTGCTGAGTCACTTTGATATGTGGAGTAGTTAGATTCAGAATAGTGTAGTAAATAAAACTAGCACAGTTGTTAAAATTAGATGGAGCACTATAATTAGAGAACTGGACATAGTACAGTAGTTAGATTCTGAATGTTAAAGCTGGACGTAGCATAGTTGTTAAATTCGGGGTGTTAGAACTAGACGTAGCATGATAACTAAATTTGGGATGTTAAAACTGGACGTTAGAACTGGACTTATAGATTTGGGATATTGGCTAGACATAGCTTAGCACGGTAGTTAGATTTTGGATATTGGCTGGACATACCATTGGAGTTAGATTCAGAATTTAGAACTAGACGTAGCACAGTAGTTAAATTCTTGATGATAAACTGTATGTAGTATCATAGTTAAATTTGGGATGATAAAACTGGGTATAGTATGATAGTTAGATTCGTGATCAGTGTTGGGTGCAGTGTTGGAATATGACCAGGTCATAACAGGTCATATCAAAGTTTAATTAGTAAGATTATATGGCAATAGTTATTTGATTTCATTAATTAAACTTGGTAATATAATCTGTTATGGCTTTGTCAAATAACTTTAGCAATTGAACTTAGTAATATGACCTGTTATGATTTGTTATATGACTTTTTTGTAATATGACCTGTTATGACTGGTCATAACAGGTCATATCACAAAAGATTTATATAACAGGTTATAACAGGTCATATTACTAAGTTCAATTGCTAAGGTTATTTGACAAAGCCATAACAGATTATATTACCAAGTTTAATTAATAAAATCAAATAACTATTGCCATATAATCTTACTAATTAAACTTTAATATGACCTGTTATGACCTGGTCATATTCCAACACTGGTTGGGTGATATAGTGGTCAATCAAAAATTTGCTGGTCAAATGGTCTGGTCAAATTGGTCAATTGGTCAAACTGGTCAAATTGGTCAAGTCTATTATATAAATATTATATATATATTATATAATAAATTATATTAAATATACTATTTGACCAATTTGACCAGTACAGGTTTTTTGACCAGACCGGTCAAATTGGTCAAATTGGTCTGGTCCAATGGTCAAATTGGTCTGGTCAAGCCAACACTGATTCGTAATGTATAGTAGTTAGATTTGGGTTAGATTTTGGATGTAACATGGTATTTAGATTCAGGACGTTAGTTCTAATATACATAGTATGATGGGTAAATTGTTGGGTGTACGTTTGTATTATTATTTTTTTTTAAATAATAAAAAAAATTCTTTATTATTATCACTATACTTACGACAAAATAAATTAAATAGAAATATATCATTATAACAACAGTGCAAACTTAATCGAATCAGTTGAAAAGTCATTCATCTAATTTTTATCAGGTGTTATGATTGGTTAGGAGAGCTTGAGGAAATTGTGCCGGTTTAGTTTGATCGTGAACAAAAGTGTTTAAGGTTAAATAGTTTAGACGATAAACTAACACACATAGTTTCGGGTTATAAGGTTTATCTTTATTTATATAAACCAATACATCAGATTATTATAATAATACTAAATACTATTTACAATCATTAACTACTTGCTCCCCCTTTATAAGCTGAAACTAAACCCTTATGTATCTTTTAATTCGTATGGGGCTTTGATCCTTCGATTGGGGATTCAATCACTCGTTTGGAGCTTTGATCACCCATTTGGAGCCGTTAGGAGCTTTTGAGAAGCTTTGATTTCCCATTTCTGCATTTGGAGATTCGGATAACACAGGTGTCCTGGATTTAACAACTGCTCCAATCTTATTGGTTCTATATATGCGGGCCAATAGGCTGGGTCGGGCCTAGATAAAGCCCGGTTAGCCTGACCCGGGCCCGGCCCGTCTAGGCAGTATTGTACATTTTCACTGTTCTAGCCTTTTTTTGCCATGTCCCAATGTCCCAACGTCCCAGCGCCCCAAGTGTCCCAACTATGTCCCAAGCCTTAATAATTAATAAATTAATTTAAAAAAATATATATTTATATATTTTTTTAGGTGCTGAACACATTTTTTAAAAAAATTAATTAGATTATCTTAATAAAATTTTAAATAATTTCAATTTATAAAATTGTCCCAAAATGTCACAAAATGTCCCAACGTATGTCCCAACTGTCCCATGTACAACACTACGTCTAGGTATAACTGGGTTTTGGTTTGGGTCGGGCTTGAAAAAAATTTTACCGGGCTTATGAAAACCCGGCCCGACCCGGCCCATTCTAGACCCTAATTAAAAATAACAAAACCCGATTATTTGAACTAGGTTTTAAAGATACAGAGCAAGAATTTAGAACTATGCTCTAGTGATACAAAACAGATTTGCAGGAGGAACAAAAATTAGAGAGTTTAAATAAAATAAGCAATGCTAATACAGTCAGATTACCCTAAATACAACCTCTCTAAATACATAACCTCTTTAAATGCATAGCTTGACTTGGTCCCAACTCATATGTTACTTATAGATTTTTATCTTTTAAACATATAGGTGGATTGTGATAATTCAGTAATTAGATAGGAAATCAAAGATTTTCATTGGATATTGCTTTGTTTTATTTCCTTATTTAGTAATGTGCAATCAGAAGTTAATCACAACAAATATCATATTGATCACATACAATAAATTGATTGGTCGATTATACAAATTTATGATTTGTTTATATATAAATATATATAGATCATTTCTTGGATTATCACATCGAAATAAGTCAAATCTGCTCATATGATACAATACCTCTTTAAATGCAAGGTTTTTTATTGGCCTCTTACTATGCATTTAGAAAAATTTAACTATATATAGATAGTAGCTAGTATAGAACCTTTAGATGGCTACTTAAATAGGCAACCAAAAGTTGCAGGTATGGCTAGATATATTCTTGTTAATATAACAAATGCTAGTAATCCTATGTGGGTTACCAATGGTTTTAATATCTTGAATAAATTTCTAAATTCCAAAATAGGTACTTTAGTATAAAAAAAAAAAATTATCTTCAGAAAATCTTTTGTTTTGTCAATTTCTCTTTTTTTTATAGTATCTAGCCTATATACTTCTTGGCCAAATTTGAATAAATCCCAAATTTCTAAAAAATAATTGCTATTATAAAAAATTAAATCAAACAAATAATTTTAAAACTTTACATTATCTATAGCTATAAGAATCTACTTGATTTATTTCAAAGATTATTAATAAAATTTTTGAGCTATAAGTTTGGCCAGACAGACCATTTGGATTTGTTTATTTTAAGTAAACAAATTAAAGGGTCTGATCAAACTTATAAATCAATAATTTTATTAATAATAATCTTTGTTTAAATAGATAATATATTTGTAAAATTTTAAGATTATTGGTTTAATTTAATTTTTTATAAATAGCAATTATTTTTTGGAGGTTTAGATTTGTCCAGGTTTAGCTAGCAAGTATACAAGTATATAGACAATACTTTTAATAAAATTTTGCTTTTTTTATAAATATTTTTTTTAATCTAGTTATTTTTTTTTAACTTTGTTTTTTTTTTGAATTTTTAGATTTTTAAACAAAAATTTAGTACTAAATAAAAAATTATTAACTTATATATTGGTAGTAGTTTGCTAGTAGTATTAATACTAGTTGTAAGTTTTAATACAATTTTAATACTAAAATATAAAATTAGAGACAGTTGTAAAAATTAAGATAGAAGTTAAAATATAAAAGATCTAGATTTTAGCTAATATAAAGTTTTTGGAAAATTATGAATATTTTTACTAAAATTTCTTATTTTATTAAAAATTCTGATAGTAAATACAACTTGTAATAAAAAACAAATTACTACTACTATAAATAATATATAAACAAGATTTTTGAATAGATTTTTTTTTATAAGTTTTTTTTTTTAATTATATTATTACTAACTTTTCATTTTTAAAAGTTTTTAAATATCAACAAAATATAAATTAGCACTAGACAATATTAAAATTTTTTGTATTGGTTTCTAGTATATAAAACTACAGTAGTATTAAATATATAAAATTTTGAAGTTTGCTATTTATCACCACTGGTGATCATCACAAATGTATATTTGTATTTTTTCGGTATAAACTATGCCCCTGCCCCACCCCAGTTCTTTACCTTAACCCTAATATTAATCAAATTTTAATTTTTATTTCGGCAAAAACTTTTAAACACTTTATTGGTAATTGTATGATTGTTATATATATTTTTTTATTTTGAAGAAACCAATTTTTTTGTAAAAAAAACAAATTATGTAATTACATGATTAATTTTAATGCATTATATTAATTTAGTATAATGCCCATTAAAATCGAGCCTTAACAATAATTCCTGTAAAAATTTATTGTCAACTTTTTTATCATAATTTCCCGTCTGTTTCATTCCCATACTCATTCTTCCTCCGAATTTTTCATCAAGTGCTACTAATGTTTTTATTAAAGTCCGAATTTCTGAACGAAATTGATCATACAAATATTTGATATTTCTCCAAAACTCGTGCCGCATATTTGTATCAAAAGTACGAAAACGATGAATTAATAATTGCTTTGAGAACTCAAGTATTATTGCTTGAATTCTATTAAGAGCATTCGTAATCGACTCTTGCTCCTTTATGAGTAGGCATTGGGAGAGCATTCGCTCCAGAACGTGATTGTGATAAGCACGTAATGATTCAAGATTTTTAACACCTTCACTAAGATATTCATCATCGTAATAATCATTATCGTTAAAATCATCTATACTCTCACTAGAAAATGATTGATTGTCTGCACTGCTCGCATTACTAGTATTCCGAGAATGTTCACGTGATACACCAAATTTTGCTTCCTTTGCAATCTTATTTAAACGTTTCATGAAATGCGTCCAAGTAGATGATATTGCAACATCAAATGCATATCCATGAAGTGCTGCAATAAATTGTTGCGCTTCAAATCGAAATTTTTGCGCAAGATTTTTGTCTTCTGCAGTGTCTTTATCATCAATAAGGTACCGATCGTGTAAGAGTCGATAGATATGACGACTTACTATTCCCATTCTCAATACTCGTAAAAGAAATACAAATAGACGATTATACTTGTCTAGTGAACTTGGGGTTATTATTACATTGATTGGATAAGGAGGTTTATAATTAAGACAAAAAGAATCCAATGCTTCTAATGCTATAAAATTCGAATAATAAAAAGACATGAATAATAAATTAATAACTTTTAATAATTTCAACAATATAAAACTCACCATTAGGATCATTACAATGATCCATATCTATTCTAACGCTAAACATCAAAAGATTATCCAGATCATTCACTCTACTCCAAGCACCAACTGCTGCTTTAGAATCATCATTTTCTGTATTTCTTTTTTCTAATAATATAGATTCCATAATGACAGCTTTTAAGGCTGTTACCCATTCAGCAGCTACAGGTGGCCATGTTTTACGACTGTTTAACCTTAGTCCCATGCCAAATTTCGACCCATAATTACTGTTAGCTGTAAGATCTTCCCCGTAATCAACATTGTCACTGAATAGAGCATCAGTTAGTCCAGAAACAAATGTCCCATTACCCAGAAGCATAAATTCCCGTAGTACATTCAGATGAGCACGAAGGTCTAAATCATGAAAAAATATATATAGGATTGATGCGTTGATAAGCCTACAATGACAAATAAGTGTATGCTTTAGAACAAGGTCTATGACTGCCCCTAATGGAAGAATGTATTCTTTGTGCGCATATAGAGACGTCGATGATTGAGCTTGTAAAAACCGTTCGATAAGTATTATGGTAGGATCTTGGGCTGAAGAATCTAATGATATGAATTGGGTAATATTTTCGGCTAATTTCAAATCGATCTACAATAAATAATATCATTAAAGATACGAAAATAATTTATTATAATGTTGACATTTAAATTATCGTACATTTTTTTGTTTCCGTTCCGTCATTTTACATTGATAAAAATCACGAATGTGTGCGATTTCTGAGTTTCGTTGTTCATCTTGAGTAATGATGGCAATAGTCATGTTGCGTAAATAGTCATTAAGTTGATCGTGCATTCTTAATTATTATTATATAAAGAGAATATATAAAAGTGTTTGGCCGTTAAAACAAATCAACGAATGTCGTAATTATTATAATAAAACTCTCCACCCACTCATCAATGTCTCCTTGAATGAATAGGAATTTCATATCCAGATTCCAGGCGGGTCTATTAGTCATATTACTTAAAACAGCACCAGAATTGCATAAGGGGTGGTCAGGTCGACAATCACGTAGCAACCTTAAGGTCTTCCCTGCCTCTAGAATATCACGTGCAAGCGCAGAACTTATGAACGTTGGTAAAAAACATTCAATGTCAATCTGAGAAGAAGAGCGTATTAAAAGAGAATTTTAATATGCGCTTATCAAGGTATGTTAATTGGAATAAAGAGTATGTTGATGTTTTTTTTTTTTTATAAATTCATATGTGATGTGTGTCCTTAAAGTGTCTAGTCTACTTTGTGAATAATAATGTTTATGTGTAGTGAAACCTACTTCCATTCCGCCTTGCCAAAATTCATCACCATCGTCTTTCACAGAAAAAGCATCCACTTTAAAGTTGGAAATAAAAAATTCATTTGGATATATATATTCATCATGCTCATTTATAGACAAGAAACTGCAAGATGATGATAATGTTCCGAGCCAAGAACTTAGCATTTCAAAAAATGGTCTACTTGATTGATCCAAAAATGCCAAGAAAACTGCTCTTAGGAAAGGTGATCTAGTTAAATCAATTGTTTCTGCTGCAATATAAATTTCAGATAAAATTTTTGACCCAAAAGGTAAATAAAATCCCTCATTATCTCGTTGCTCTTTTTGGTTTGGTGACAATTCTGAAATCCTTGAATCCGATACATCCTAATAACATACAGATTTAGTTTTTTTTTTTTTTTTCAAGATTAACAATTTTAATATATAAAAATTATTCAGCACTTACGCAACAACAAAATGCAGCAATCCTCTCAATTACTAATGATATATCATCCATAGCATGGTATAAATGAATCATATTTTCTTGTTCTCCAGATGATTCAGCAATAGAAACAATAGATTTTTGTATATACATTATGAAAGAAGAAAGCGAACGGCCAAATGCAGCACCAGTCAATCCATATTCACTTAAATATACAATGATAAAAAGTATATATATCTTAATTAAAGTATGTTTTTTTATATATAATAATATTCATTAGCAAAAAAAAAAAAAAAAAAGGGATAATTACTGTACAGCCTTCATACATCTTTCAGAAACAACATCCAAACGTCTAATATGGGCACCCATATTTAAAAATCGACCCATCATTCTATTAAGGCAACGAAATTAATATATTTAAATAATTTGTACCGGTAATTAAAAATTAAAACATATTTTAAGCTTACATATTTATACTCATAGCACTACAACCATGTATACGAATATTTTGCACTTTAGGATTAAACCTCATGTGAAGTGGATCATAAACAAATGAATTTGAAGATGTTCCAATAACCAAATGTAATATGTCCTAGAATACGCCAATGCATCAATATTAAACGTTTTATTATATCTAAAAACAAAAATGCAAATTTTTTTTTTTTTTTTTTTACCTGTATTATAGCCTCATGCGAAACAACAAAACCTAAATTATCATATGAAAATTGATGGTGAAAATGTTCATGGTAAACAGCTTCGTATGTTGATAGATTTGATTCTGATAGATACGGAGAGATATTATTTTGTTGTAAATTGGTTTTCCCAATTGTTTCCCATGATAGCATTTGCGCCTAGTATGTTTCATTAAAATAGTCAAGAATTAATTGTAAGAATTTTAAAAATATTTTATTTATATATAAATTTTTATTTACTTGTTTTGTATTGTCATTAGATATTCTTTCCCAAATTGAAACTTCTTCCATATTGTTTCTAACAACGAAACGAAATTTCAAAATCTGTCCCGAACGCGTCATTTATAGATAATTTTATTAATATATATGTTACACAAAATAGATCTTCCTAATTTTGGTCGCTAACTTTTCAAGTCATAACTCGTTTGTGACATAGGCCCATTTAATAATGGATCGGTTCCGCCTATAAATAACTATGCTTCTTAGGTTTCTTAGAGCTAAAGAGTTGGCTTGCCTTGGTCAACATTAGCCATGAGCGAACCGTGCCGGCAATTTGCAGCACTAGCTAAGGCAGATTATGGTTATACTTGCAGGAAAAAACTCTGGATTTAGGTTATTAGAATTCGGGACTAATTGTCTGCTAAAAATTTTGAATGATACTGGTAGCCTGGTTTTATAAATAAAAAAAAGCACATTCAAGGATTTTTATACAGTAATAAATGAATTTTCTCAGTTCTATAAAATTGACTCAGCCAGGTTATGAAAGTCAAAAAATTGATTTGTCTTGGCATTAGGATTGACTCCAATTTTAAAATTAAAACAACCTTTAAAGTTTCTAAACTTGGATAATCATAATTGTTTGCATACTGTAATATCGTAACTTATTTCAAGATCCAAAATCAATGAGTGATTCCGATTCTGGAGATTCCGTCATATAAAAGTCTCCTAATAATTTTATGTATGATAGGTTTACTGTCACATCCTTCTGAATTTAGTCCAATAATTATTATTTTATATTCTTATAAATAGATAAAATTATACCTTTAATTTAAATAATTAATTAAAGATTTTGATTATGTATATATGGTAGGGCGGGGGGCATGGAAAAATTTTTGGGCATGCCCCTATGGGCATGCCTCGGGCTAGAGGCATGCCCCTCTATGCCCGGGCATGCCCCCTTGAATCAGGAACACAGAATTTATGCGATATGAATTTGTAAATTATGCATGCAGTATATATATAATAATCGATTTACTGAAACAAACTTCAATTTTTTAAATACTGCGCACAACTAATGATTTTTTTAACCTGTGCCTAATTTACATACTGCGCTCAAAGCCAAAACTAAATTTTTAAAAACTGTGCCCAATTTAAATACTGCGTTCAACTAAGCAATTTTTTTTAAAAAAAAAAATGCTAAGTTGAACATAATACTGAAAATTAAGAAAAAATTTGGTCAACTCTTTCCGGTACATCCTGTAAATCACATAAACAAACAAATAAACAATAGCGGAAAAGTTTTTCAGTCTAGTATTATTAATTAAAGTCGCCCTAAGGGCCAGGGAACGAACTATCCCATCCCATTAGCTACTTGCTACTATAAGTAAATATAAGTAAAAGAAAAGGAACACCTATACTTTCGACACCGGAAGTATTCCAAAACTTCCTCTCAACTATGGCGTCTCATCCTGAGAACCGCCCAGAAC
>QKWP01002407.1:6307-17604 GCA_003550325.1 Gigaspora rosea
ATAAGTTCAAATTTACTATAAATTATACAATTTCAGATCTGAGTACCAGTATGATCATGTTAACCACCAAAGCCAAAAACATAATTACACAAAAAAAAGTGACGAAGAGAAAATCAGAAACCTATCTAGAAAAAGAAAGGCGGTAGTTAACCGTGTTCAAATTCAACAATAAATTTTTAGTTCCGAAAATAAGCTACCCATACGATCGATGAAAGTTGCTACATAGTAAAGTCTAAATATTACTAAGCAAATCGATTAAACACATAAGTAACATTGTTCAGCAAATCAAAATACGCATACCCTGAAAATTTCATACAAATTGGATAACGTTTAATTATTTGACTTTTAATTTTTACGTTCAACAGATTTTTTTTATAAAAAAAAAACCGTTGAACGTAAAAATTAAAAGTCAAATAATAAAATGTTCTCCGATTTGTATGAAATTTCCAGAGTACGCGTATTTTGATCTGCTGAACAATGTTAATTATGCGACTTTAATCCATTTGATTAGTAAAATTTAGACTTTACTATGTAGCGACTATAATCAATTGACCAAAAATCGCTTTATAAGTTACTCCCGATTTTTTTCTGCATATTTATTTATTGTTTATAACATATTTATTTATCGTCTACAGCATATTTATTTATTGTCTTCAAAAATAAGCTACCCTTTATTGTGCTTTAAATTACTTAAAATAGTAAATAAGCTCCCACGGGTTTTTTTTGTTAAAAATCAGCAAAAAAAGGTAGCTGCAACATACAGTATATATCAATTTATATCTACTTAAAATTTTTCCCAATGTATATAGTATCGTTATACAAAAAAAGATTGTACTTGTTATAAAGATCGTCTTTGTTATACAAATAAACATCTAACTTTTCAAAAAATTACCAGTTGGTTATACAAATTTAAACATATGACATATGAAAAAATTATATATAAGTCTATACAAAGCCAGATCTCAGTATTATATGTATCCTTCAGGGTCCTTACGCGCCCCAATAGTCTTAGAGATGAAGGGTTAAAATAAAAAAAATTTTCTATATTATAAAAATTTAAATATTATAGAAAGGTATTAATCTAAATATTAAATAATATCTAGAATATTATTAAAATTTTATAGAATTAAGCTTAATATAAACCAAAGTTTTAAACTATACACTTTTTTCTGAACATTATTTGAGCAAATACAGTACGGAACAGCAAGAAGCATCCAATTTTTTTTGGGGCGCCAAATTTGGGTTATATAACACAAGTTCTGATTGGCTAATTTTTATTAAGTACCAAATTTGGGTTATATGACACAACTTCTGATTGGCTAATTTTTATTAAGATGCCAAATTTGATTTTTTAATAATGAGTATTAACCAATAAAATTGCTTGCATGTGACTAGCTTCAATATGATTCAGTAATTTTCTTTGTACCAAATTTCTGTTTACTATTAAAATTACCAAACTTTGATCTCTTATAGCTTTTGTAAAAAGCAAGATATTAAAAATCCGTCTTACAGATTTGTAGTTTAGGTTATAAATAATAAATTTGTAAGAGGGATTTTTAAAATAGTTATTTGTTATGAAGTTATAAGACTTTAAACAATTGTGAAAAAATTGGATGTTTCTTGCTGTCCCATACTGTAGTACAATTATACTAGAAAATATTTGATTGGCTAATAAAAATTATTATATATAAAAAATTGTCCAAAACCAATTAAATTTATGTTTGGTTTTGACAGGTTTTGGATATTGTGTCCAAAAACCAAAAATGTCCAATATCCCAATACTGTTTTAATGTGTATAATTGCGTAACAAATCTGCTTTATATATTATACTGTAATATGAGTTGCTAAAAGAAAATCTCCTTATTCGAACAAGCTCATTTACCCTTGAACAAAGCCTTTTGCAATAATGTGCAAAGAATTGGAAACTTTGTATATATCATTAAATTCTTAGCAATAGATAAATTATTTTTTTGCAAATTTTCTTTAGGATGAAAAATTCTTTAATTAAAAAATTATGATATTCGATATATTTTACACGTATAATTGTATAACAGATCTGCTTTATATATTATGCTGTAATATTATTAATTATTATAATAAAATGCTATATATAATACAGAACTCGGAGTTTCATTTTAATGTTTTGTAAAATAGGTAAATAGGTAATACAAATAACCACGGCGACAATAGCATAAATTAAAACAAATATGAATTAATTATCTCCTTATTTGAACAAGTTCATTTCGGCAAAATGTATTAAAAGGAATATGAAAATATTCGGCTCCTAATCAATTTTAATCAAAATGATATCAGAATATTTTATTTATTTAACTCAGAATTTTTTGCGAAGAATTGCTAAAGGGGTTCTTTACTCCTTTGTTTCACTCATATTGATTCTTTTATCAACCATTGCAATATTCATTGCAGTATTCATTTAGTATTTATTCTAAATTTATTTATTTTTCCATCCATATCAGCGGATCGGTGTAATTGTCGATAAACTGTTGCACAAAAATTTGCTCCTAAGTAACTAACAAACGAAGTACTTGTTACAACTAACAAAAGAGCCTTTTTGACGCCTAGACAAGTTAAAAAACCAATAAAACTTAATAAAGAGCTATGCTAAGCTGTAGAAAGAAGTACTTTTATCGTTTGTTGAAATATTCGGGTGTTTTAGGATGGGTTGAGCATTGAGAAATGGGTTGGTAACTATCAAGGGTAAATTCGGAAGCTAATTTTCAAAAAAATAGCCTTTTTAATATACTTTTGGCTTATAATTAAATACATGAATTTCGTAATTTTCTACGTACTTAATTATAAATACAAAGCTGGTTAAAAAGGCCGTTTTTGTGAAAATTCGCTTTGTAATAAATTTTCGCGTAAAATTTTTTTGATAATCCTCGATCATGATTGGTCGAGCCGACATGTTACGCCGATCCGCCGATATGCATAAATATTGCTATTGCATTATTATTTCAAAAAATTGTCAATAATGATATCAACGTCAATAAATTTAAGCCTGCATTTTCTAATAATAACAGGCTTTCAGTTTCTTTTTGGCTAAAAATCACCCAAAGAATTTTTTATTGGGCATTATCTAGAAATAAAGTTTTCATTAATTTTGAATTAATGTCTTTTTTTTGCTTCAATACTGCAATTTTCTATTTTTTATTTAAAACAACTATTTTTGATAAAACCCTGAATATATCTAAAACTTAAGCTACTTTGATTCAAAAATTATAAAAAAACTTCTTACTTGACAATAATTTTGATTATATCATTGTTTTTATTCCTTTCTTGTTTTGATATTACATCTATCATATTAAGAACATTTTCCAGAAAATTAAAACTCTATGTCATTACAATGATAAAACTCCTATTACTGTATTTTATGTTCAAATTTAACCCTGTAGAACACAAAAACAAAATTCATAAACCGATTTATGCAATTAAGGATAATAGAATTCAAAAAATTTATTTTACGCCTAATAATAATAGCAGTAAGGATGACGATGTTACCATTAAAAATGGTAAAAAAGAAAGTTTAGATGAATCATTTAATATCAATTTGCAGAAAGACCCAGATGATATTAAGAATAATAAAAATCCAACACATCTAAAAATCATACTGTTAATAATAATATAAAAGACTAGCTAAATGAAGTTATAGTTGAACTTTTCATAACAAATTCAATCAATACCACTATTAAGGTTGATAAAAAAGGAAGTTTAGTTGAATCATTTAATGATACATCTGAACTACTTAACTCTAATTTTAGTAATTGTTCAAGTCTAAGGAGTCAATTATGATAACAAAGATCAAGCATTAAGTCTGAAATATCATTCTGCTTCCGAAAATATTAACAATGACAAATCAGAATTACTTGTCGAATTGAAGCATAAGTATACTAAAGTAAAAATAAAAAAATATTGATATAAGTGATTAATTAGTTCCAAATTATGAAATTGAAAATGCAGATGGAAGAAAGGATTATATAATCTATAAATATAAAAAATACACCATTGATGATTTTATCAAATTTATGTATAAAGATAATTGTCTTGTAGAAGATTTTTTTCTTTTAAATACGAAAATATACGTAAAGATATTCTTGTATTACAAAAAGATATTGAAAATTTTGAAAATTTACTTTTAAGAGAGGAGTTTGGAGAATATTGTGGTGGCATCCGTGTTCGTGCTTAAATTATTGAGACATAGCTTTTTACTTAATATCTTGACATATCTTAAAATACGAACAATTGTTTCTCTTTAAGCTTTCATCTTAATAGCAGAAAAAGATGAAAATAATCGACATAATTTATTCCATTTTTGATTAGTTTGAGAGGCATACTTATCTGATATTAGCTCCTCTAGTTTTGAAGATTTAAGTTAAAAATAGGCATTGGGCATTTTTATTTTTTGTGAAATCAAATTGTGCTTATTATTGAAAAGCTCAAGAGAGAATTGCTATTATGAAAATTTTTACTATCAGTTCTAGCCAATGAATAAATCACACAAATTTATCAAATACAATCAACCCGTTATGCCGAACAAAAATTTTTCTGCAGTATACAAAAATGTAAATTGAGCTATCATTTATTCCAATATGGAGGTCTATTGCTAAAAACACAATTGATAAGTAACATTTTAAAGTCTACTTATTTAATAATATCATTATAAGTAGTAACATCTTTTTCTTTAGGAATATTGTTCTCATAGGACTTTGCTATGACATGACTTACAAAATGAGTCATTTTTTATAGCAAAAGCTCAAATATTTATGACGCAATACTAGTTTAAATGAGGAAGCTCCGGTTGATTTTCCAATAATTCATGAGAAATTCTTTGGTTCATGATGATAGGTGCTGATAGCATTTGATAAGTTCATAGGATTTTTTCAGTAGTCAGGATTGCGAGTAAAAATTTTCCATAGCAATTATTTCTTAGACTTTTCAATATTGAGACTAGTTTTTAAACAATTTATTTAGTTAGTTTTATTTATGTACTTGATTTAAATCACTTGTTATCAGTACGTAAGCCTTAACATTTTGGGAATTTTCCCTCCATTCTTTATTATAAACATTTTGATTCCAAAAAAAATTTATCATTTTAAATTAAAACTAAGAATACAATTTTTGAATTTATAATAAAAGATGATTTAAATGAATCTAGATAATACACCAAAATATTAACTATATTCTCAATTTCGAGTTGGTTCTTGTTGTACACATCATGCAAAAACTAATTTTGACTAACTCTGAATTGTCATAATGAGAAATTTTTTATTATATAAATTTTTGCTAATTATATTTAAGAAGCTTTTAAATCAATAAAGATTATATATTCCACACTTCACACTTCTAAGGTAGCTAAAAAATGCTTTTCATTATGGAGAAGAATGTGATTGATAGCCTCGTACTCTACAATCAACTTCATATGGATACAAACTAGCAATCTTATTATAATCTTTTAACAGTTTTTCACATATTTTTTTGTAGTCATAAATAATATCAGATAATGCATATTTGATTGCCCATAAAGCTTGAATAAATAACTTAAACTCTTCTATTGCCACTTTCTTATACGGAATATCCAAGTTAAATACTTCTTTTACGTGACAAAAAGGGTGTGCTGGACAATCTAAGATGAGAACTTTGAGCTTTGCTTCTAAAATATTGAGATAAATGTTTTTAGCTACACTATATAATTAAACAAATATGAATAAACTCTGGTACTAGAACCTTATTTACCATAGGCTTGGAATAGCAACAATACAGCTTTACGAATATCATTACAGAGGCTTTTCCAATCAGATAAATATATATATTTCTTTTCAATAAGTTGATCAAGTATTTTATTTTTTGAATCATGTCCAAAGCCTATTAATTTACATTTATCATTATACACCTTTTTAGTAGTGCATGTAGCTTAAAAAAGTGGCCCAGATGTTTTAGCAAATACAATTTCATAGAGATTTTTTACAATCATCATCTCAATACAGGTATCTGCTTTCTTTGCTTGTGAAGACGTGAAAAATGGTGCCATTATCTGATCAGACTGATCACAAGTTTCCTTCTCAAATTTTATATTTACACTCTTCCAATACTTTGATGCACTTGATATACTTTCTTCTCTAAATTAAAGTTCGAATACAAAAAATACAGAAACAATTTAATTAGATTATTTAAATAATTGTAATAATTGCACATTCTCACATACCAGCATAACACGCATTTATCTAGACTTAACATCAAAATATCAAATAATGGGTATAATACAAAATGCTCCCAGGTACCTTCATTAAACGTAGTCATGAAATCTTTATTAAAATTATTGCTACTCCACATCTCAAATCTGTAAGAAATTTACTGATTATAGAAATTAGAATACAAAATATATAATACACATTTTTATTTATTTATTAACTTACAGTTTATAGCATGCTTTCCAAAGGAAATACTGCTCCATAAATAAAAAGCTTGCATCACTAACTTGTGGAAATAATTTTTCGCATATTTGTTGGTTTTTATACAAGTAAACAAGGTATTTTTTTGAAGTAGGATCCATGTATCAATGGAATTTTATAGGTGGAGCTGTCATTGCTATTAGTACTTGCTTATCAATGCATTTTTAATTTCTTTGGCCAGATTTGAAAAATCAATCATATATGATAATAATGGATTATTATATTCTAGATTCATTATCATTTCCTCAGTAATACTGCTACAAATTGTTTTGACAACATCAACTTCTATATTATTTTTATCCATGAATATCCATTACGAGGCATCTTTTTGATCCTATAATAACTTAATCTTTAACCAAAATTTGATACCATTATAGTTAATAATAAAAAGTACTAATACTAAAGCCCTTATATTAGTAATAAATCTTTTCTAGAGAGATTTATCAAAGCTTGTTATCAGTATCAGCCTATTTTCTAGGTTTTCAATATATTTCTAAGTACAAGATAGAAGCTTTTTATCACCATTTTTTATCATATTTATATAAGCTATGTGTGCACTTCTGTTGCCCTTTTTCTATCCGTCTTGAATTTAATATAAAGAAAATTATTAATTATTTGTATAAATACAATTAAGCTTGAAGAAATAAAAATACATATTCTAAAAGAGAGACATATTAAATCACAAAGCGTGAGTCAAAACCACCCACATGTAAATGTTAATTTTAATGAATTCTGCAGGTGAATTTGGCAGAACATTTGCTATCGACCAAAATGAGATTAAGTAGAGGCAACTTAGCACAAAAAAAAAGTTCCTTCCTCCCACTTGTAAATCACTTCACCAATATTAATTTGATTGGTTTGATATTTATTTATCATTGATATTATAATGATAAATGATTAAAATAAAAAGTAAAAATAACCTTCGTTTCATCATACTTCTTTTGATATGGTATCCAGCACGCATCTTTTTGTAGTTTGTCAACTTTGAGAAAGAAATTATTTTTGCTTTGGTTATTAAAGTCTGATTCTATTGCTTGAGCAAGGAGCCATGCAAAAAATTCAACAGCAAAAACTTTTCTTGGATCATAAATTCTAAAGAACTTATCATATATATCTTCTGAATTACTATCCTCAATCCTAACATCATTTATTTTAGTTTTCTTAGCAAGATGACTAAGTTTTACCCTTTTCTTTAGTCTGTTCATAGTAAGGTATTTAATGTTATTATTTAATATATAAAGAAAAAGTTTTACACATATTTCTTTATACAGAAAATACCATATTTAAAACAAGATTTTAGGATCTGAAACAGTATCAAAAAGTGAGATGCAACTGGGGTGAGAATTGATAATCAAAATATTTTAAATTTAATCATATGTCATGTGATTATAAGTTCTGTGTTATGTTATAGGCCAACTTTTGTCTGATTGGTGAAGTAAATCAATTGCCCGGGTAACTTATTTTTATACACTTTAAAGTACTTTTTGTGAACGCAACATTTCACTAACAAAAAAATTGCTATAAAAGAAATCTAGCTCTAAACGAGCATAGATATTCACTATTAAAATTAATCCAAAACAATCTACTCCTCCAAGAACTTCACTTAGAAGTGAATATTTTTTACTAAATACTGCTAGTACTTGTTAAATTAACTATATGTAAGTTTTAAATGCCAAAAACAGTCAATAAAAAAAGAAGATTGAGACGTTATATATAAGCTTTAAACTTAGAACTTTGAGTGTACCATTTGATAAACTATACCAGTAGATTATAATAATAATAGGCTTGTATTAATGTCATACTGTATATTTTACATTTATAGAGTTATATCACTAGAATAGTAAATGTAACTTTGGGTTAAAGTAGTAGGTCGATAATATGTATAAGTGTTATTGTTTTATTAATTATATAGGTTAAGCATTATGTTACGCCTTCATTAAAGGTTGTGATAACTAAAAATAAAATAAAATTAATTTAATTATTTTCAAAACATAATAAATAAAGAATAAAAGATAGCTTCGTTAATAATTTATTCGCATATTGAATTTTTAATCGATTGAGCCTGGATTTATTAGTAATAAATATCAATTTACGTGTTATCTATTTATTTTTTAAATGTGACAAATTTTTTTTGCATTCATTTATTAGTTTTTAAGCTTCTTATATGAAGTTCTTTTTGTTTTCTAGTAGTATTAAAACGATAAATCTTTTTAAAAATTATCCATTCTGATTGGCAAATTACCACAGGAAATCACGGGTAGATCTACAAAATTAACCAATCATATGAATGTCTTTCTATGATGTGTTATGTGATTATAAATATAGTTGTTTCAGAGTACCACAGAAAATGTTAATTTAATACTGATTGTACTGTACTAGTTACTTTTAAACCTTTTAAATCGCATAATATTTCATGAAGAGATTGTAAACCGAATTTATTATTTAAAAAATAAATTCAGTTCTAAATTTAATTTACTATATAATTAAAGTCAAGGTTGTAAAATTAGTCAATTGCTTAATTAGAATTGAGGTAAGATAATAGAATTGAGCATGTTATAATACGCATGCTAAGCCTCAAAATACTGCGTGATAATGCACATTTGCGAAAAATCAAGTCTTGATAAAATGTAAAGACTTTCTCTCCTTTTTAATTAAACAAGTTTTTATATTATGCAACAAGAAGAGTTCTGTGCAGATTCGAATTCACTATAAAAGTATTTAAGTTTCGATAAAACTGCTTAGAAATTAAATTTGCAAGATGGATTCATTTACTTTATTTTGCACCTTTACAATTATTTCGCTTGTCTTTTACTTATGCTTTTTCAAAATGGATTTCTTCACTTTATTTTGCATTCTTACAATCAATTCGCTTATTTTTTATTTATATTTATTTATTGACTTATATATTTATATATATAATACTTCAATTGTCCAAATACAACAATTTGAAGAAGATATTAATAATCAAGGTATATGAATTAAGCAAAAGTTGCGTTTATTTGTAAAACTTTTCTTATACGAAATATTTTTTGAGTAGACAAAGAAGAGGTGTCAGAATTGAAGAAATATATCAATAATTATCTCCAACAAATTGCTAAAATGGAACAAGAAAAGCACATCTTAAAGAACAATTGTACCAAACCATTCAAGAAAATATACAACTTAAGAAAAATTTGAAAAGAAAAAAAAATATCAACCACTATCTTAACCAACAAATTATTGATTCAGTATATGTTTACAAGAAAAAACTTCAAGATGAAAGAGCTCGATTTTGATCAAATTATCAAAATCGTATCACTGAAAACAACAAGTATTTTATACAGAATTTTGAATACCTTCAAAATTTGGAATTGCGAGTAAAAGCAGAGATTAAAAAAAAAGACACTTGGATAAAAGCTATGCAAATCCTTTTGAATAATAAAATCTTAGAGTGAGAAACTCAACAAAAAAAGATTGCTAATTTAGAAACAAGTTTTAAAGAATTACAAAATTAAAAGATAGAAATAATCATGCTTACTCCAAAACATCAAATAAGCATTATTAATGTATAATTCAATCTCCTGTTTTATAAATATGTCTTTACACTTCTCAGACAATGTAAATATGTTTTCTTACACTCTACTTGGTGTCACATATGTCAACACCAGAAATTAACATTCCGAGAAGATTCTCTGATGATCTTGATATAGTATATTCAATTATTATAAAAATGATTCTAAAAATGTGATATTTTTTTACTTTAAATTGTAAAAACCTTCACAGGTCGAATGAAACCATATCAGACAACAATCGGGTTCCTGATAGGTCCCCTATATCAATATGATGCCCACATGTAAAATTACTGGTAGGAAAATCCTAAATGTTCCCGATTAGTTTCTGATTTCAAGCAGAAATTTGGCAGAAATAAGAGACTAATTGGAAACATTTAGATTTAAAATCGATATACCGGTAGGCCTATTAAAAACACGATATGTATCTTATTTTGATCTAAATCAGGATTAATTAAGATATATATCATGTATGTTAATAGGCCTACCGGTATATCGATTTTAAATCTAAATGTTCCTGATTAGTCTCTTATTGCCGCCAAATTCCTGTTTGAAATAAGAAACTTATTGGGAACATTTAGATTTAAAATCGATATACTGGTAGGCCTATTAACAAACACGATATGTATCTTATTTTGATCTAAATTGCAAGAAAACCAGATACTCTTTAGGATTAATTAAGATATATATCATGTATATTAATAGGCCTACCAGTATATTAATTTAAATTTAAATGTTCCCGATTAGTCTTTTATTTCCGCCAAATTCCTGTTTGAAATAAGAGACTTATCAGGAACATTTAGATTTAAAATCGATACACCAGTAGGAGATCCCAAATAATCTATGTGAGGTCATAGTTGAAAAATAGCTAATAGATAGCTGTTTTTTAAAAAAGGTTATATTTGAAAAGTAGATATTGGAGAAAAAGGTTATATTTGAAAACGGGTAATGGGTAAAATGAGTATATTTGAAAGAATGGTAATAGGGTAATTTTTATAAATGTTATATTTGAAATGTGCTAATGAAAAATTGGGCTATAATAGTAACCCAGCAGGTAAAAAGAAGAGAGGGAAAAAGGAAGAGAGGGGTAAAAGGGTGAGAGGGGTAAAAGGGAGAGAGGAGTAAAAGAAAAAAAGAGGTAAAAATTAAGCAAAACAGCTTTTTTTTTTTAAGGTTTTTTTTTTCTAATGCCAGTTTTCTTTACTTTGTTTTTCTCTTTTTTTTAACCTACTTTTTTTTGAAATTTTACTTTTTTTTTTTTTTTTTTTTTTTTTTTTTTTTT
>QKWP01002407.1:17688-55379 GCA_003550325.1 Gigaspora rosea
ATTTGTTTTTTTTTTTTTTTTAGAAAACGTTGTATTTCAAAAAAAGGTAAAATTGGATAAAAGTTTTAACTAATATTTGAAATATAGCTTATATTACCAAAACAAAACCTCTAACCAAAAAAATTTTTACTATGATGCTCAAATGTAACCTCACATAGATTATTCAGGGTCCTTCAGTAGGCCTATTAACAAACACGATATGTATCTTATTTTGATCTAAATTGCAAGAAAACCAGATACTCTTCAGGATTAATTAAGATATATATCGTTATATCTGACAGGGCTATAGTCTATATGTTTACTCAATATATTTATATACTGATATAAATGTTATAATGTTTGTTTTATTAAAGCAATTGTATCGAAATATAACTTTAATGCATTTACATATTGCTATATCTAAAAGAATATTACAAAAGATCTATAATATTTTCTAAAATTAAGCATTGCTGATCTAGTGAAATTTCTTCGATTTAATTACAGTCCAGATCTTCACCTCCTGATATAGCAATGCCTTCTTCTTTATTTTGCTTATTGCCACGTCCATTGCCATTACATTACCACTACTATTTCTATTTCTATTACTATTACCATTACTATTTCCATCACTACTTCTATTTTCATTACCATCACCATTTCCACTGCCACTTCCACTACCACTGCCGTTACCATCGCTACTTCTATTTCCACTGCTATTACCATTGTTACTTCTATTTTCACTGCTATTATCATCATTACTTCCATTTCTACTACTACTTCTACTTCCATTTCTACTTCCCTTCTATTTCCAACCCTAGTACTATAGTTACTGCAACTACTGCTTGCAGAGACAGTTTCATCAACTTCCTCTTCATCATCAGCTTCTTCATCGGAATGATAAGAAACTGAAATAGTCCAGTCTGGAGCTTCTAGGGTTAGTTTGGATTTATCTGACCAATTTACGTTGCTATACCATCTTTTTCTTTGGTTTTAACGTGAAAAGTTTTTTCTCCCATTTCATCAGCAAGTCGAAGAATTTTATAACCTTATTGTATCATAAAATGAAAGAAATATTATAAAAAAATTTAATAAATTACAATTATAATAATAAATACTTACCCTTCGAGACCTCCATGGCTTGTCATAAACGCAAATTATGTGACAATCATTTTTCTTTTTGTTTATCAGACAAATTTTTAATCATTATTCTGAATCTGCTCTTTCTGCATCAGTTTCTGAAACTTCATCCGAATGAAATTTTCTTTTATTAATTATAACTTCAATATCAGCTTTAAAGCCATTCCAATTAATATTAGGGACAAGATCATTGCGATTTTTATTGTTGGTATTAATCAGATGATTAAGACCTTGGACTCGTCGCCCTATTTTCTATAAATTAAACATGAATCAGTTCGCAAATGGTTATTCAATAATCTATAACTAATACTAGTAACACGATATTTATTTGTATAAAAAAACCACTTACTTTGCCACGGCGTGTATTTATTCCTTTCCGCCTTTTGTCAGCTATTGACTTCTCCATCACGGCGATGGCAGTGAAGGTTTTGGATGACGTACTTTATCTCAATTAATTTATACCTAAATTGGCCTTTCAAAGCTTTGGCAATTAATGATATAATATTTTTGTTCACATGATGCGAGATTTCTGACCATGTTTTTTTTGCATCAAGACTCAAAATATCTTCAAGGCTATTTAAAATTTGAATTATCTCATCCTATATTAAATTAATCAATCATTTAATCAACAGCTTTTTTTTACTTATAAATTATAACATTACATACATGAAACTGTTTATACTGTTCTTCATCCATATCTTCCAACAATTCACGTGACTTTCTTGCATATCCAGTAAGTGATTCCAGGCTTACTAATAGTTTTTGCTGATTATTATTATTGGCTTCATCATCATTCTGTTGTCTTTGCTTTCCCTTTCTTTGAATTTTAGTGGTAGTAGTTGATTGTTTCTGGCTCTTGTTTTGTATGTCAGAGTCAGAATTTGGGTCTTCAAGTTCAGAAAGACCAATATTATTGAATGGACAAAAAAGTCCGTTAGAACTATTAGCATCTTCAGGGCCGCTGTTTTCGTAATAGACATCGTTAGAACACACATTTGGAGTTACTGGAGCTGATGCTCGAGCTTTTAGATCCTTAATTTGGTTTGTTAAGGAATACACCTCTTGTTTTAAAAAATCTAACTTTATAAAAAAATTTCGTCAGACATATCGATCTATCGAAAGGCTTATAATAAAAATAAAAATAGCTTTAAATAGCCACACAAATTACCAGAATACCTTTTATCAGGAGATTTAGAATGACACCGTGAACTTTTATAACTCCTGTCATACAAAGGGGACCTAGACCTAGATCAAGATCTTCGACTTGCTCTTCAACGACTTCGTTTAGCAGGTGTTATCAATCGAATCCAGCTTCGATTTCTTTGTAGTGGCATTAGTGTTGAACGATGGTTTTGGCGAGAAGACCTGGGCGCTGAAATAGAATGACGTTTGGGTACTATGTTAATTTTATAGGAATTTCTTCTATACATTTTGTCAAAAAGGCCAAAAAAAAATAACAAAAATATGTATGATTGAGATATAAATTGTTCAGTTTATTTTATTAAAAGAAGCGAAAGAAAAGAGAAACATTGCTTTATATAATACAACCTTTAAAATGAAATGATAGTAGATGAATAAATATTAAATCAAAGTATAAACGAAGCGAAAGTCTAATAAACTTATGTAATTATCCACTCTTTCTGATGATCTCTCAAACCAACAATCACCGAACGGACCTGCAACCAAGTGTTTAGTTAGTACACAAAACTTCTCTTGTAGCAACTAGGACTAGTAGTCTTAAGCTTGATGAGTCTTCAGATTATTTGGAGAACTGAAATAGAGTTGAAAAAGAACTCTCTTTGGGTTTTTGGCTCCCCGGTAGAAGTCTACAGAACTACTGAACAAGTAGTTGGTAAATACCGGAAGTACATGTCAAGAACTTGTAGAAGCATTAGTAGAAGCAAGCTCCTGGTTTTCTATACTATTCTATACTTTGCAAACTCTCACACTCTCTCTATGTTGGTTTTCCAGCCTCCTATATGGCTTTTCGCAAAATTTTTACCAAAAAGTGGAAATTTCGGCATACCCACTCCAAAAGATCAACATTGTTTACCCATCCCAAAATGAAAACTCAAGTCACGAGAAGTCATGAGAAATTACAACACAAGCTGCCGACGTGTTCACGTATATTGCAATGATTGACGGACATCTATAGAGGGTTCTAGAAAAGGTTTAATTGGCATATCTCAACCTCTTAGTTTAGTTTTTTCCTTATAGTTTTACTTTAGATACAGTAATGAGATCTTAGTTAATACTATGTAATTTTTATGAGCGTAGTATAGGCTTCGATTATACTATTATCTAGATTTGTTTTTCTTCTTTCTTTTGTTTTTTCTTTTTGTCGTTCTCTTTTCTTTTCTTTTGTTTTTCTTTTTTTCTTTTTTACTTCCTTTTTATATTGGTTTTCTATTTTGTCTGTTTTTACTTTCCCCCTTTTTCATGTCCTTTGTAAAGAAGGAATAATTTAAAGAAAAGAAAAAAAATGGTCTTGATATGGCATACAATGCCAGTGTTAGTGATAGTTGGGTATACATTGTACAAAAATTCGAGCAAGTTCGGGCTCCGACTTGAGACGAAAGGTTGTTATAGCAGATCGCTTCGGGTACCTAGTACTTGGAGAGTTTTTTTTTGATAGAGTTTTAAAAGTAATCAGTGGCAGCATTGTATTACCCTTTTTCAAATAATAAAAAGAAGCAAGATCATTGAACATAAAAAAAATAAACTTACGTAATTCGAAAAAGTATGATATATAATTTTTTTGAGCAAAGAGTAAAATCTGCTCACGTATGCTCGAAAGCATGACTTATTTATAGATTTTAGTCAGATTTTATTTGAGTGTTGTCAAGGGAAAACCTGTCATCGGGATTTCAATTATATTTTGTACTGGATACAATTTCATTAGATTATATAGATTGTATGCGCCACATAATATAATTGAAATCCCGATGACAGGTTTTCCTTTGACAACATTGATTTCGTTAGCAGTTAATTAATCAACATTTCATAATAGTTAATAAAATTAAAATTAAATGTCATATTATACAAGTTTAATTTTTTTATGTATAAAAATAAACAAAAAGTCATCAGAATACCGACAGCTCTATAGCTTATTTGAAATCACACGTTTTTAGTGCAGTTAATTTGTCATCAGAAATAAAATTAATATTATGCAAATTTAATTTTTTTTACTTATCAGAATACCGATAGCCCTATATTTTATTTGAAATAGCACATTTTTATTTTTATTAGGCAGCATCTACAATTTATATAAAAATAAAACAATGCCATATAATATTATATTTGTATTATCTTTTAAGAACTTTAAACAATACTGGTTAATACAAATTGTGGCTAATGCCTTAGTACGGTTAATTTGTCATCAGAAATAAAATTAATTATGCAAATTTAATTTTTTTACTTATCAGAATACTGACAGCTCTATAGTTTATTTGAAATTGCACATTTTTTATTTTCATTAGTGTGGTTAATTTGTCATTAGAAATAAATAAAAGGCCTACTGAAATATTAAAACCTTTATAGTTTATTTGAAATCGCATGTTTTTATTTTCGCAAGTGTCATCAGAAATAAAATTCATCTTATACAAGTTTAATTTGTTTATTTGTTTATATATGAAAATAAACGAAAGGCCTACCAGAATATTAAAATATCATTGGAAATAAAATTATGTTATGCAAGTTTATTTTGTTTATACATAAAAATAAACGAAAAGCCTACCGGAATATTAAAACCTTAATAGTTTATTTGAAATCACACATTTTATTTTCGTTAATGTCAAAAATAAAATTCATATTATACAAGTTTAATTTGCTTATTGGTTTATATATAAAAATAAATGAAGGACCTACCGGAATATTAAAACATTTATAGGTTATTTAAAATCGCAGGTTTTTATTTTAGCAAGTATAGTGAATTTGTCTTCAGAAATAAAAATTTAATATACAAGTTTATTTTGTTTACATAAAGAAAGTATAATTGTCAAGCAAAAAATATATTAGTCAAAATTACATTATAATTGCTCAAAGTCTTATAGTCATATCGGTATACCAATAAGTCTGTTGAAATTTAAATTGTATATAGTAAATTTGAACTAATCTTCGTTCGTATTCTTGCTCAAATATTCACTCATATATATTCTTTCTTCCTATTTGAACTAATCTTTGTTCGTATTCTCGCTCAAATTTTCACTCGTATATATTCGTTCTTCCTAAATTGTCTCGTTTATATAAATTTTTCTTAGTATTTTTTTACATCATGGGTTATAAACAAAAAAAATCTATTGTCAAAAAGACTATCGAAAAGTTAAGCAATTTTATTTTCTCAAAAAATCGCAACTTAAGATCCAATTGCAATCTTTGTAAAGGTAAACTTGTTGACCCTCGAACTAGAAAAGCCCATATGATAAAAAAAAAAATTTCAGCTAGAAATTTTTTTGATGTTGGCAAATCTTCAAGCAAAGTAGCAGCACAATGAACCTACCGGAAGCTCCACTTTAGGAAATGGATATTCCAGAAGATCCGATAGATCTACCGGAAGCTCCTCTTCTGCAAATGGATATTCCTGAGGATCCAATACAAAAAGATAGTTCTGATGACGATTCTGTTGTTTCTTCATATGAAGAATTTTATAGTTTTAGTAGTAAAAGTCAATTTAATAAAGGCAAACGGCCTGTTAGAAGAAGGAGAAATTCACAATACCCTATAATTTTAGAAAACTTATTCTCTGACGAAGAAGAAAATTTAGCCAAAGATCTATTAGATCTCGAAGATGAAGAACTAACCGACCAAGAAATTGACTTTAACTTACCGGAAACGTTATATGAAAATATAGAGACACCGATAGAACCAATAGATCCAAATAAAGGTTTTGTGTAGATGATTTTGTGGGTTCTCAATAACCAAAAGAGGCATAGAAAATCTGAAGTTGAAACTAATTCTTTGGTGAAGTTCCTTCGGTATATGCTAGTTCTTGAAAACGAAGAAGAATATTTCTCTTTTCCTACTTCATTGAAGATGGCCTGTAAAGCTCTTGGTGTCTGTGTTCACATGATTAAATATGCAACATGTGAGCAATGTTATAAATTATACAACACAGCTGATGTGTCAACCAACAAATCCAATATGGTTCCTAAAGTAAGCAATTGCACCTTCCAAGACTTCCCACACCATCCCATAGCTAATCAAAGACTTCCTTGCAATAATTCCATTGCAAAAAAAATATTTATAAGCAAAGGAGTTATATATCGGCCATCATTAATATTTCTGACAGTTTCTTTAAAACATCAACTACAATTGTTGTATAACCGAAAGGGATTTGAAGAGTCTTGTAGAAAGTGGGCAGAGAGGCATAATGATGCTGAAAGAATTACTGACATATATAATGGAAGAATTTGGAAGACATTTCAAGACCCAAATGAAGATCTACTATTCTTTCGGAAAGAGCTATCGGATGGCAATTTGGGTTTAATGATTAACCTAGATTGGTTCCAGCTATTCGATAACTCTCAATAGTGTTAGAGCTATATACGGAGTTATTTGCAATCCTCCACATGATGAGCGATTTAAGCTGGTGAACTTAATCACATTGGCGTTAATACCTGGTCCAAATTAACCCAAACTACACCAGCTAAACCACTATTTGGCACCTTTAATAGATCAATTAATTAATTTGTGAAATGGTAAGCAACAATGTTTTAATATCAGAGTTATCGAAATTATTATTATTATTATTATTATTAACATAAGGCCACGCAAATAAATAAAATTGGTTTTCGTAACCCGGCCGGATCAATTTTTTTAAAAAAGTTAAATGTTATTTTATATTAGTATATACGGTATATGTAATGGCTTATCAGTTATTGATATAATAGGAGGTAATTTTGGCAGGTTTATGGTATGTGTAAATTGGATAAGGGAAGATATCAAAGATTGTTTCGTTTGGTAAAGCAAGGGTAATGTATTTGGAAATTGAATAGTATTAAGAGATAGGGTTAGATATCGTGATAAAATCGAATAGATTGTAGATAGTTATAATTGAAAGGTAGGGATTCAATAGAATATAATACTCTGGAGTAACACCATCTTGGCTTATTAAGATTTGGGTGTGAATCAATAGAAATCAAGCAAATTTTTTATAATAAAATTTTTTTGAAACTTTGAACAGAAATAACTTAACAAAAATTTAATCAAATTTGATAAAATTGGTTTTAAATTAATTTCATAAACTTATAGAATTAATTAAAAAAAAATTTATCAAATTTGATCAAGTTTTTGTTAAGTTATTTTGATTTAAACTTTTAAAAAAAGCTATAAAAAAAAATTGCTTGATTTCTATTGACAGCAGCCCATTTATTTAAAAGAAGTAAGCCACCCTGGAGTAATATCTTTGATATAAAATAGTTTGTATTCCGGAGCTACTATTTATAAATTGTAAAATGGTTTATGCACCAGAGTAACTATTTATATAACAACGAAAATCCTATAAATACTTTTAAATTGTTTCATTTACTTAATCAAATGTATTTATTGATTGATAAGGTCGAAATTTATTATTAAAGTAAAAGCACACCCTCTATAAGTGCATATCCTCTCTAAATTATACTCAATCGGCTATTGTTCTTTAATCGCATTTTCTTAAAAGTTTGGTTCCAAGTGTGTACACTTACAGAGACTTTACTGTATAAATACCTTTTTAATTCTATACCGTTTGTGTTAATTTAATGAGAATAAAAAATATGAGCGAAATAAAGATTATTTCTTATTGAGGATTTGATTTATTAAATCTCAAGCTACAAAACATAGTTTAGAAATATCGTAGTATATAGAATATTAGGGTACACAAAGTTAATTTTTTTTTATCTATTGTAAATTAATAGATTCATGTTCACATTTAAGGCCACGCAAAAATTAATTTTTGTTTTGTATAACACAGAATTAGAAATTTTGGAATGTTTGGTTTCTTTTTTTACCAGACCTACATGTAATTCTGGAAAATTAAGATAAAATCATCATCAGATAACAATAGCATTAGAATATTTGACACATAAAAAAAAACTTTCATGGCACGATGAATTTTCATTCATTAATAACACCTGATAAATTGATGAAACCTCTTATCGAGCGATTTTCTAAATGGTTTTGCATGTTTCGAAACTCTAAATCTGGGTTTGAGGCCCTTGAGATCTGAAATTTGGATACGAAACCCTGTATATGGGTCTAAGACTAAAATAAATAAATAAGACCCAAACTAATAAAGAGTAAGTGACATAGAAGTAGTTCTGTTTGATGCATAATAAATGAATAAATACCTTATAAATCATGTTCCAACTATGCTATATTCCTTAATATACAGCCCACTATCATTAAAGGCTAAACAGAAACGCTGCGATTATAATATAAGCACCTGTCTTATGCTAGAATCAGAACAGACCGTAATGGTAATGCAGAATGTTGCAAATATAACAGATTATTCTTGCATGTCTTTGTGTGAGTCCTACTCTTAACAATGCGAATTCCGAGACTAAGTTCCTAGTAAATCCCTTTTCATCTCAATTTTCACGAAAACAAATCTTGGCCGAATAATGAGTATACAGTGAGGGGTTTTCTTATAATACCGAATTTAATATTCGAATTATATGTCATTACTAGGTATCGAACCACCACATTAGGGCGAGCTAACTATTATACTACAAGATTTAATATTGAATTAATTTTTATAATTTTATATTTAAGGCCGTGCAAATAAATAAAATTGGTTCTCGTAACCTGGCCGGATCAATGTTTTTATATTAGTATATACAGTATGTGTAATGGCTTATCAGTTATTGATTACGTGATTACGTTGAGGGGTGCACCGTGGTGCAAAATCCTATTTAAAAAATTTATATAACATTTTTTTAGATAATAACAATAACACCCAGGTGCTGGGTGCCCTTGGGTCTTGAGATGTAACGAGAACCAATTAATTTTATTTGCATGGCCTAATTATTATTATTAACTAGAGATTGAATTGGACAGTACTTTCAAAAGCCCTACTGGCAAATTTATTAGAGCAGCAGTGATATGTTGTTCTTGTGACTTTCCTGCTGCAAGAAAATTATGTGGCCATATTTCAGCACAAATTGCTTGTTATAGGTGCAAATTTTGACGAAAGGAATCAACCCAAATTGGTGGTTTTGACAATATGGATGAATGGTTCGTTGAAAGAAATATTGATGAAGTTCGTCAAGACGTTATCACATGGAAGGATTGCAATACTGAAGATGCAAGAAGAAAGCATATGTCAGAAACTTTGGTCCCCTAGTCTGAAATTCATTGTCTCCCTACTTTAATTCTGTTCAGTTTCTTGTAGTCGATCCAATGCATTGCCTATTTTTAGGTATAGCTAAGTGGATCATCAAATTATGAATTGATGAAGGTATTTTAACACCACCTAATCTTGCTCTGATGGAAAATCAGACTAAAAATATGCAGATTCCTGTGGACATCGGGAGAATTCCTTACAAAATAGCGATGGAGGAAGGATTTTTAAGATTTACGGTGAACCAATGGAAAACTTTTGTTCTGGTATATGCAACGTCGATTACTTGGGATTTGTTGCATGAAAATGACTGACGGATCCTTACTTATTTTGTTCATGCATGCTCTATCCTGGTGTGCCAGATTGTATATAAAGACAATTTGGAAGAGGCTCATAGTTGTCTTTTTAAAATAGTTAAACTTATAGAAGACATTTATTGACCAGAAAAAATAACGCCTAATTTACATTTATATTTATATATATGTGAATGCGTTATGGACTATGGACCACTATATGCGTTTTGGTGTTTTAGTTATGAACGGATGGTTTATTAGGTAAATTTGTATTTTTTTTTGTAATATTTGGATAAAATATAGTATAGGCGACACCTTTTTTTTTTGGTGCACCTATTTTGAATCAGTTAATTATTTATTAAGGTGAAACCTATGATATATTTATTAAAATAGCCGTATTAAACTACCGATAGCTCAATAGGATTTTAAATCATTTATAGGGTCATTTCATAGCAGTAACAGAAGAATTGAGACTGAACTACTTAAAATTATGCAATATAACTCTCTTCTGTATGTGCTTTCATCATGTGCGGAAGGTCATTTGCAAACTTGTTTGCAGTTCATTGAACAAGAAACGATAAGCGATAGCCTTTCTATTTATAACGGAAATGATTATCAGGAGTTTCTTTCAATGTCTATAGGTGTTGAGAACAATGCAGAAACTGGCTTTGAACCATTTCCGGGTGAATTATTAGGGCCTAAAAAGGAATGTGTAACCCTTCTAAAAGAATTATATGCATTGTTAGTTGTCTATTACAACAATGCATACAATTATAATTTCACTTTCTTAACTGATATACTGACAATATATGGAAGAATAAAAATTGGTGACGAAATATTTGAGTCTACTTATTTGAGGAGATACACAAAGTCAGCGAAAATACTTGCTAAATTTGTATTGGACGACAATACTACTGATATAAACCCAGGCCTCGTTCAATATTATTTCAGGAATATAGTAAATCTACTGGAAGGTCGAAAGAAGCATGTACTTGCCTATGTACGGTGATATCAAGCTGTTAATAACCAAAAGACAAGATATTATTGTCAAATAGACAATATTTGTAATGTTGAATTATGGAATCAGAATTTCTATGATTTAAGTAGGGATTGTATTATCCCCATGTATAATATTTTAGGCTGCTTTATTTCCGGAACTGTCAAAGTCAGAAAAAAAACCCCTGAGAATATATGTCTGTGAATCCTATAAATAGAAAGTTTCATATTTAATAATATATATACATTTATCTAATATATAACATATAATTTTAATATAGATTTATCTTATTTATCACCGATTAACTTCTGACATGTACTGTTGTTCTTTATTTTTATCAAGTAATATAAGACAAATATCATAGACCTTATAGATTTACCGGGTATTTATTTAGATTTTTCTTATAGGCATATAGGTTTATCGGTATTTTTATAGGTATATTTTATTTATCTCTGAATGACTTCTGATGTGATTACTGGTTAAAGGTTTACTTTCATGTTAATTCTAAAGACATATTGGGTGTCCGATATTGCTATGATTTAAACTTAAAACCGGAGACATATAGAAACCTGATATGCCTTCGTTTTTATCAGAAAACACTTTACCTGATGGCTTGTGGTTATTATGATATTTTACCAGATCTGTACTAGTTATTTATTTTTGTATCAAGTATTATAAGTTAAATATTATACATATATAAAATAACTGATAGCTATATAGATTTATCTGATTTATTTCTGATTATATTTTGATATAATTTATGTTTATCATTTTATATTCGGGTTATCATCATAGCCCTATCGGTTACCCGATTTGGCTATGATTTTAAAAATTAAAACCGGATATATATCGAAACCCGTTATGTCTCCAGTTTTTATCTGACTGTACAGTTCCTGATAGAGCTTTATTCGACCTGTACTTATTTACCCAAACAATTGAATAATTATTTCGTGATAAAGTCATTTATCGCTTAAAATTCTTTTATTTTTAATAACAAAATTGTCTCTTTTATCATTTTTCTTTGTGGGGAGTATGTACGTATGTACGTATTTCATATTGATATTAATATGTATAACATAAAAATTCTCTAATACTAAATATACATGCTTGTGTGATACTGCATTAAAATAAATTATGTAAATATCTTGCCTCAAATATACAGCAATACAATTGTAAAATGTAACTTATATTTTGTTATATGATTTACCAAGATAGAGTATTTGTAAAAAAAATACTCAATCTATATATTGATATCGTATTCATGTATTTATTTCTATAATAAAATATATACTCAGTAGGCATTTAACCAGTATATGAAGCCGCAAAGAAAAAATCTGTGATTCTTATTAGATGAAAAATTCAGGTTTTTAACTCATATATATATAGATATATATATATATAATGTTTGAATTATATTCAAGAAGTCATGTACAGAAACGAGATTGTATTATTTAAATATAGCTTTTCCTACATCTAAGATTTTTCGATAAATAAATAAATATCAGATTTGTGATTTTGTCATTTTATAGTCAATTTCTAAGTGTGAACTAAATGTGCTAATATTAAGATATATTTCAAATAATGCGTTGTAAGTATATACAAATAATTTCGTATAGTATTTATAAATATTGACTGATAATTATTTACTCTAGATCAAGAAGAAGGCTAGGGTCACAAACTAACAAATTCTTCACTTCCATGGAGCAAATCACTAGAAGAAAAAAAAGCCACTTGCAATTTGTGTTTTGCCAGCCTCTGCAAAGAAAATGATCATGTTGAATGGGTATATTTATCACTATAAAACTTGTTATATAAAAAAAAGAAGACAATTTTCTTAATACAAATTTGATCAATGTGATCCCATAGGACCGCAATATCATGTGATCTTACATGTAATATATATAACGCATCCTAATATTACCTGTCTAGAATTAAGTTTATTATTGCTAAAGTCAATAGAAGTAGAGTTTTTGCTAAGTACAGCTACTAAATTTATCCAGAAAAATCAAAATTGAGTTTTTACAGATTATTGGTACTTTTCCGTTTTCAGAACCAATTTTATTAGCATTAAATAGTTTTATTAAAATAATTTTTTAGTTATCATAAACATCTTTGAGTCTTTTCACCAAATATTAATCTAGGGAATAAAAAACTTGATATAATAGTAAGGTACAAAAATCTCTTCCTGAAAAGAATATCAAACACGTGAGTATTTTAATTAATACTAAAGCTCATCTATTTTATTTTATTTTTTGGAAAAAATGTTTTCTTGTACTTCCCACCCTCAAAGCCAAGTTGATTAATGCTATAAATATTAAGTGGCTAGTTTTATTATTAAAAATATAAAATAAAAATAGGTTATATACTTGGAAGAAAAAAGAAGCGATTAGTTAGTGTCTTGTCCATATAATTCACGTGATAGTTAATTGTAATATAATTGGAACTGAATATATGAAAATATTAAAACCTGCCACTAAAAAAATAGCCTTTGAAACAAAGATTTATTTTGTTAAATGCAATCTCATTGATAAAAAGAGTGAATACGTATGGTGCACTTATATTACTTTTACTATGTAATAAATGACTTTAACTATTCACATTTTTAACAAATAATTAAAGTAATTTATTTATATAAAAAAATAATATAAACTATTTTTTTTGAAAATATCTTTTATTTGTGTTTACTTAAATAAATTTGATCAAAATATATCATCGATAGTAAATGCTTTTTAAAAAAATACATTTGTCAATAAATGAAATAATTTCTTTTAATCATCAATTATGTAAGGATTATGTATACTGGAGCCTTTTCCCTTCAAATGATATCTTGAAGTTTTTATACATTTTGGAGTCATCTTAATAGAATGCGTGAATGCAATATTGTAGCTCATATTCTTTAAGTGATAATCCGCATGTGATCTGCAGAAATTGGTTAGTAAACTTGGGGATAAGTTTAATTATACTTGTCGAAGCATATTTGTATCTCGTACTGGTTACTCTAATTTCATGTCAAAATGTCCAAACGACTGCGTCAAGTTGCTATTTCTATACTAGAAAAAGGTTTTCTTGTTGAAGAGCTTCATTACGGACCTTACACACATTATTGGTGGGAACTTTATGCAGACACTAATAACACATTTTATTTTCCTATTCAACTTGGCTTTAAAATAAAAGTCAACCTTAATAACCATTTTTTTATCTCACTATTCAAAGAGGAAACGAGGCTAATTTTTTTTTACCTGAATATTGCTGCGAATCAGTGGTTATCATACCATATTCTCTAATCTGACTAATGCAATTTCTACTATATACAAGTGTATATTTGGTAATCATACCCGTTATTCTGGTTCTATTATTCTTGGATGGGATCAAAAAGAAATTGTACAACAATTAATAACTGATGTTTTATTATTTCTGGTTTCATATATAGTAGGTAAATGCAAGTTATTCGTATATGGTGATAGTAATTCCTCACGTAATAACTGGTGTAATGCTTAATTCATATGTACTTGAAAAACCAAGCAATTTTTGTATCAACTATAACAAACAATACATGTATAGTTGAAATATATCAAGAATCACAGCGTCAAAAAAAGTTTATAGGAACTTCACCAAACGATGTATGGGCGCATTCAGGGTTTATCAAAGAATTCAATAGAATTTGTCTTTTTGGCTTGCACGATGAAATTATTCAAAATTTTATTTTAGCTAATCATATTGCAACATGTAATTCTAATGAATAGCAAGAATATGTGATTATGAAATCAATATTTATTATCACTTAAAATATAGAACCATTGCTTCAATTTATTGGTATAACTTTTTTCAAAATTGGACTGCAAGTAAAAATGTAATAATCAAATTATATCAAGAATTAAAAAAAATTTATCCCTCTGATTACACTTTGACGAACAAGAACTAAGGGCATGAAAGGCCATGTTATGTACATCTGGCTACACAAATATTATGCCTTGGCCACAAGATATATCAAAGGTAATATATTACAGGTATTTCACAGATTAGTATAGTATAGGTAAGCAAATCCGTATAGTATAGGATGAATTTTAAATCTATACTATACTGATCCAGTGTAATATATATTAGCATTAGGGTTAGAAATCATTGCTGATCGGTATAGTATAGATTTTAATTCAGCCTGGATCTGCTCTCCTATACCATAACATTTGTATTATACACGTGTATCAAATTAACCAAATAGCGTTTGCTAAAGCTAGAATAAAAGCCTAATTTAGAATAAGGGCAGATATTAGTAAAATAAATCTGCATAGCTATTAATTTGACAAATTAACTATATAAATAAAAAAACTAAATTGGTCTAATAATTTATTAGCTTGAATTATGAACAAAATCTAATCCACCCACAAGTGACTTAGAATCGATATCGGAATTATATAAAATTGGATTACTTACTCCAATACCAATTCATACGCCAAATACTGTTCAAACATTTTGGTCATGTTTTAATTGTGCATTAGCCGCAAATAAAAAAACCAGAGACAGAAAACGATGTATTCTTTCAATAATTGCTTCAGATTTTATCTATTCAGAAATAGAGAAGCAGTTAAACGTAAGATATATTATTTTTTATATAATAAATTTACAATATAAATAATTCCAATAAATAATATCAAATCAAGGTTGGCACTCATACCATAAAAGAGGCTCGACAACATGCAGATATAAATGGTTATGGTGCTCCTCTATTAAAAAAGCCAGTTATTAAATGGTTAAAGTTAAAACCAGAGCAAATAAGTCAATTCGAAAATTTTTTCAAATAAATTAATCGTTAATATAAGCTCTTATAAAAGTGACAACAAAACTGGATTGCCCATAATGTACTTGCAAGATCATAAAAAAGCATTATGGGAATGTTTTCATGAACAATATCCTAATGGTGTAGGTCGAACAACCTTTATAGCTTGCTTGCAAGGTAGTCGGTTTGTTTATTAGGATAATTTAGGCAGATTATGTTCAACATGTAATGAATGCGGATATGAGGTGTTTAACGATATAGGAGTTTTAATTAAAGCTCATATCGAAGATATTAATTTCAGGTAATAGTTAAAATAAGAAGTAATGTCACACATGTGTAAATTTTAATGTAAATAGTCTTATATAAATAGAAAGAATTACAAACCGAAATGCAAGAATTAAGATGTTATATTCATCAGGAATTTTCCAAACAATTCAACATAACTAGTTTAGGAATTGCAATGCACAATCCATGTATTGGTCACTGTCTTTGTTATGCATTTGGCAATTGTGATCAACAACATTTAATGATTTGTTCAAGTTGTGAAAATTTTTTCAAAATATTCAATAAATTAAAAAAAGCATTACAGTTAGATTTACATAATTCTATCGAAGAATATCAAAACAAATTAATAAATTGAATGGCTCATTTAGCACGTAAAACTTATCTAATGAACATGTTCAAGTAAATCTTAATAGTTTAGATAACCACGGTGCAGTAATAATCGTTGATTTTAAAATGAAAATTCTTCCCCAGCACTCACGTGAGACTAAAAAAGATTTTTATGGAAAACACGAATGGAGTTTGCATTCTGTGTTAGTATATACGAAAGATATTACAAAAAATCAGTTAAATTTGGAAGTATACGATCATTGGTCAGACGATAGCAAACAAGATGCGTGGTTTACTGCATCTTCTCTACATACGGTATTTGAAACAATAGANGATTGCCCATAATGTATTTGCAAGATCATAAAAAAGCATACGATCATTGGTCAGACGATAGCAAACAAGATGCGTGGTTTACTGCATCTTCTCTACATACGGTATTTGAAACAATAGAGAATAAGCCCGAATAGATAACTATTATATTTGATAATGGACCCCATTATTATTGTACAGAGTTAATGTTGATATTAGGACACCTGAAAGAATAGTACAATATTGTTTTATGAAAATGGATATTTTTAGAGGCTAGTGAAGCCAAAACCTCAATCGATTCACACCACGCACAGGTAAAATCAAGATCTGGTTTTAAAATAAAAATAGTTTTTAATATTAGTTTGATTGCATATTAGATATCACAAGAAATGAACCGATACGTCAAATTAGGATTTAGTCTTGATTCGGGTAATGATATTAAAAATGCAATAAAAGATATCGCAGTTACTCATATATCGAATATTATACCGGATCACCCAGATAGTAAGTAGAATATTATAATTTTTTGGCTCGTTTTTGTTTTGCAAATACCAGCACTTATCCTATTTTTTTGACGATTATCTATTTTATTTAAAAAAAAAAAGAAAAAAAATTAGGAACTATTGCTGGAATTTCGAATTTGCAAGAATGGACATGGCCTACGGATAATGAAAAAATTGGATTTTTGCTGCAAGAGTATTACCGGAAATAGGAGATTGGAAGGAATGGTCTCCCACTAATCTAAACAATATTACAAAATCACAAAAAATTGAAAAGCCTAATCCTAACTTAACAAATCATACTCAATCTCATAAACCTTGGACAATGCTGATTATTCAAAACCAAAGTATAATCATGCTATTATATATCAAAGATTTACAGTAAGAAGAGAGAACTTATTATTTGATATATAAAAATAATTTTTATATATGCAAAATTGATATTTCTTTCTCTACCGTATAATAAAAAACAAATAGAGGTGAGTCAGTAGAAAAGGAACAAATTTATCTAATAAATTTGTCCTTTTTCTACTGACTTACCCCAAATGATCTTATATTTTACAAATAATTACTAATAAATTTTTATATATTTATTAGAAACAGTTGTTCCCCCCTGTAAATTGCAATACACACAAGTTTCAGAGTTTTCTTGTAATGAAAACAAACACGTATGTAACACCTAAATATTATCGCGAATATATGTGAATAATATAAATAAAAAAATTTTTTTTATTAGTACTCTGAAGTCGTAGATTTGACAATTCCAATGGAAACTAATAATGTCTGTGAAGTCAAAAGGTAAGCTTGTCTAATTAGGTGTTTGATTTATAAGTGTTGAATTATGAAATATTGGATTTGTTTTTAGTACCATTTTTACTAGTGGTTGGGCTTTGAAAGAATACGAAAAAAAAGCTAAGTGCCAACCTACAATAAGAATAACTACTTGTATCAAAAAATTATTAGAGATTATGTTCTATACAAGTACTGCTAACCCCTCACAAAAATTAACGGTATCACAAATGAGAGAAGAGCTAATACACTATGCACAAGCTGGAGAAATTGAAAACGACGAAATCCCAAAAGAAGCTATGATTCAAAATTGGATTGGTAGATTTTCACGTTATTGGAAGGAGGCCATGGCCTTACGGGCTTTAGATAAAACAGAAAATTCTGAACTTTTGTAATAATCTTAATATGAATATGTTGGTTTTTTTTATTTCTTAGAATTGGCGATTTATAAATTACCTATTCATAAAGTGAGAAATCTGTTGCTGCCTCAAAGTAAAGTTAAAAATGTACAAATTAATAGTGCGTTTTTTTATGCTTGTTTGAAAGAATAGGTCTTTTTTCACTATGTTTTGTAAACGTTATATAAAGGTTGAATAACTTTTTAATACTTGCCCTTTTTATACTTTCTGGTGTCACAGAGTAGCACAATGAATGGTACATTTGCACACGTAAGTAAAGTGCTTAATAAAAAAAAATAAAAAAATAATAATAATAATAGCAATATATATATATGTAACAACAATACGTATACATTTTGAAGCGAATAGTGTATCACGTGTATTATGTGGTTCACATAATAGATAATATGGGTCAGATCGTATGGGAATAAATTAGTAATGAAATAAGTAATGCATAAATTATATGTAGGATCGGGTAATTAATTAGACAAGTGATTGGATAATTAATAGAAGATGCATGAAAAATGTCGTAGTAAGGTTCATAACAATGGCGTGATTAAATAGTTAATTAAAAGTCAAAAGGAGCATAATCAAACTATGATGTAATTAAAATAGTCAAAACAAGTATAAGTAAAGAAAAGTGTAAAATAAAGAATTAGGCAGGTTATTCTTTTAATAATAAAAATATGTACTTACCTCAATACCAAAAATTGGTATTTACCAAATACAGCCCTGGGTGGTCTCTAAACTTTCGAGTTGTTTTGCCTTGAATTAGGCATTAGTAGCTTTGACTACTATTAACCCGTATAACAGCAGGACCTGAGTATTTAAAAGTATCTCTCGCAAATAAAAAAAAACATATATATAGGGAACATTGCTTACTAAAATATAAAATTACATATCAATTTGTATACTAATTAATATACCTCTTCTTCAAATCTTATCTACTCAAACTAATATTGCCGAACGCACAACTTTTATGAAAATGACTACTGGTGCCAAAGACTTGACCAAACCGTTCTATCATGGTAGTAATAGTGAATCAATTGAAAATTTCAGTGCAGATTTTGAAGGGTATGCCACTATGAAAGATTGGAACGAAGCAAAAATGAGACTTGTAGTTGGCCTATACGTTGCAGAATCTTTGTGTGAGTGGGTCATGGACATTATGCAAAATAATGCAGACTGGGCAGGTGTAAAAGCAGCTATTCTAAAATCAGCAAAGGCGAAGTATGATGTTAAAATGAAGATTGAACGTTTAATGAATCTCAAGTTGAATGAAGATGAAAGTATCGTCTCCTATACAAACAGATTCGATGCATGTGCTAAAAAAGTGAAAACTGAAGTTAGCAATCATGAAGTAAAGCGATGGTATTTAAGGGGTATCCCGGTTAAGTACAGGAAAAAAATAAAGCAACGTTACCCTAAAACTTATGAGGAAACGAAAGAATGTGCTTAAAAATCGAAAAGTTTGAAAAGAATGATGGGTTTGACTTAAAAAGGTGAGTGTAGTAGAGGAAGAATTGGCTGATCAAACAGATCTCGATGTTGATAGATTGTCTAATGCATTTCCTGAGTTGAAGATTTGTCGGGTTAGTCAAAATAGTCAAGCTGGAAAGGACATAAAAAAAATTGATAGGTTAGAATCCAGTATTAATGAACTTACCAAGCTTGTTAAAAATATGGCCACCAGCAAAGATCAGCCGAACCAAAATCAACCAACTCAGAATATACAGGGAAACTGGCGGCAAAAACAAACTTACTCTCAATCACCGTCAAACACTCAGCATAATCAAGCTAACCCTCGTAGGTATTACAATTGTGGGCAGGAAGGTCATATGTTAAGGAATTGTCCAACGAAGACCTTGCCCAATCCACACCGGAATCTAAATATTGAAGGAAGAAACTTAGGCCAGCAGAATACTAATATTTAAGGGGCTGATGTTCGATATTTCGAAATAATGGAAACCTCATCTGGTGATGGAGATGAGTACCTCAAAATTGAAATGGTGAATTGTAAATTGATCTTTGATGTGAGGAAGTATAATTTATAAAAATGTAAATACTCTGAAACAGAGCCTAACGATCACTTGCATGACAAGAAAAATAGAGTTAATGAAAGCCCAATTAGTCAGGAACTGCCAGTAAAAGGAACAATAATATACATACTGTTATAGAATAAGTTTTAGTATTAGTTTCTTGAATGTATCTTCTAGTATATTTTATTATATTATTTTATAATTATATTATATTATTTTATATTACATTATTTTTATTTTATATTATTAACTATATATGGCATAGTTAGAAGTATGAGTAACATGGTTAACCATTTCTACTATTTCTACCATTTCTACCATTTCTACCATTCTACCATTTCTACCATTTCTACCATTTCTACCATTTCTGCCATTTCATACTATAGTAACTAATAGCTGTAAAAAGATATATAAACCCTAGATTTCTCCCCTTCTGCACATTAGACTCAGAGTCCCCTCCTCCTCCCTCTCTCTCTAATGCCTAAACATAGTTATATCTCTTGCATATTATTATCTAAATAAATAAAATATATCTTTGATCAATAAATATACTCTTGTTATTTAATAAATATATACTGAACCACTCTAGTGAAGTAATATTCCACTTCCACACCGCTTCATATCTTCTTTGACCCTTACAAGATCCCTGTCGCTGTGTACTGTGTTGCAAGTACTATATTGAAGGCTATAGTTACTTGTAACAATACCTCTATCAGAATTAATGCAGGAACTTGACATTTTGAAAAAGGTTGCAGAGCTGGAGGTGACAGTAACATTAGGTCAGCTCTTTAAATGGTCACCAAAGGCCCGTATTAAAATATTGAGAGCCTTAACAAGAAAGAAAAAAAAAGCAGATATGGCGTTTTTGGACACCAATGTTAGTATTGTTAGGGCTGTCCAAACCAATTCTAGTAAACAAATAGGAGATATTCCAATAGGGACTATTAGAATAAATGATGAATTAATAGATGTGCCTATCGATTCTGGATCCCATTTGAACCTTATGCATATCAATTATGCCAGCAAAAGGGGTCTTGGCTGGAAGTCAGCTAAGTGTAAAAGAAGAATGGCTGATGATAGGGTTAGTAACTTTGTTGGTTACATATCTAATGTCAAAGTAGATATCGATGGAGTGATAGTTGCTCAAAAATTTTATATAATGGAGACTGCCAGTTTCGACATTCTACTAGGAATGCCTTGGATAGCTGCTACTAAATATGACTTGAAATGGAAAAACAATCAATTCTGGTGCTTGGTCGCATCTAAACTAAAAAGGGTGTCTTTCGTTGCTTCTATTGTTCATGAGAGATGGATTGCTAAAGAGGATCATGATAATTACGAGGAAGAGGTCGACAATGAGGATGATCAAGACTTCATGACAGTGAGAAGAGTTCATGTGAATATTTGTGATGAACGAGATGATTTGTGTATCAAAGTATTGAGTGATACTAAAAATGCACGTATGGTAAAAGTTTATGAAGTCGAACCAGTCAGTGATGAATATTTACTGGAGCCTTATTGTGGGAAAGTAGTGTATTGGAACGAAGAATCTGAGGCTGGGTTTGTAAATAACAAAAGGCCCAAAGTAATTATGCGGCTGACAAGGGATAGAATGAATGTACTTGATATGAACAGGAAAATATCTCTTCAAGATCGAGAGTACTTCGAAAAATGTTTGCTGGAGAAGGTCCTTGAGGTGTTTGCCTTCGATCTATCAGAAATAGGAAGGACAAACTTAATCGAATACAAAGTCAGAACTGGAGGAAAAGAAGTCCCTGTAACCAAAATACGTCCAATTAGGATCAATAATCCAGCCAGGGCTCAATTATTTAAGGAGCAATTACGGGAGATGTTAAAAAATGGGATGCTGGGAAAAGGGATGGGGCAATTCGCTTATTACTGCTTTCTAGTGAATAAGAAGGATAGTGGTACTATTTAGTTACATGTAGTTGGTAATATGCGTCCCCTTAATAAATATATGTGAAAAATGGGTACCTGTTGCCCTTAATTCGTGATATTTTGAAAAAGGCTATGGGTCATTCTGGTATTTCTCCATCGATGTGTACAAAGGATATTGGCAAATCCAAATTAGGGATAAGGATAGGGATAAAGTAGCAGTAGCGACACCATTGGGTATTTCGTTATATGTTATGTGCATGGGACTCAAAAATGCAAGCGAAATATTTCAATGCTTAATGGATATAATTTTGGCTAGTGATGAATGAAAGGATATCACTGTGGCGTATCAAGATGACATAGGTCTTTGGACCAATAGACAATTGAAGGATCATATTGATAAGTTCGTAGAACTCGCTGAGATCTTTAACTGACTTTTGTAGCAAAGAAATGTCACCTGGTGTTATGGTGATTTACAGTATATAGCAAACTTGTGTAGAAATAAAAGAGAAAGTAAACGATCGATCGATAACTTGTGCATGTGATGCGCGTAATTGATCAAGAGGTTTGATTACGTTAGATTAGTAATGCATGATGCAAATAGAAATAAGATAATTCGAATGATACATGAATAAGTATGTAATTAGATAAGAGTAATAATCAAATAATCGATCAGTAATATAATAATAGTCATAGTCAAAATAGTAGTATAAAAGCGAATGTAATAGTAATTAGAATTAGTTAGTCTCTTTCTTTTAATAAACAATTGGGTAAAATAGTAAAGTTTGTATAAGTAATATATTTAACTTGGATACTAATTAAAATCGGTTGTAGCAAAGTGATAAAGTGCTCGCCGTCTGGTTAGGTTGTTTAGTAACACAGGTCATTAATTAACCTGCAATACTGGTATAAAAAGAGTTGAATATGTATGGGTATATCATAGAAAAAATGTAATGCGAGTTGATCCAAAGCATAAGGAGTTAATTGAACAATGGGAAAGGCCCAAATGCATTAGAGATGTTAGGTCATTTTTAGGGGTTATGAATTATTACTAGCAGTTTGTAAAAAAATTTAGTAAAATAGCAAAAACTTTCACAGAGTTGACGAAGAAAGATGTGGGTTACTATTGGTTTGACGAGGAAGAAGATAGGGGTCTTAATGGGTCAGGTTGGGTCGGGTTTGGGCCTGACCCGGGTCAGACCCACTTGGGTCAAAACCTAACCCGGGTCTGACCCGCCTCACATCAAACCCGACCCGGATCTGATCCGCCTTATGCCAAACCCGACCCGGGTCTGACCTGCCTCATGTTAAACCCGACCCAGGTCTGACCAAACCCAACCCAACTCGGTTTGAACCCGGGTTGATGATGGGTGACACAACGATTTTGGCAATGACGCAGTGGTATACCTAGAGATGGGAAAAATGCGCATTTTATAATAAAATGCGCATGATATATAAATTGCGCATGATACTGCATGATAAAAAATTTTTATCTTTATTATTGATAATATATCTAAATAAAGATACTATATATTGATTCTTAATCAGATTTTGCCTATATATATAAATTTTTAAATTAGCTAATTGTAAACTTCATCGTTGCTTATCTTATATAATTTGACACCTGATCCGTGGCTCTACCACGGGAGTTTCATATAAAACGTTAAAATCTTAGTTAAAATCTGTTAAATTCGCATTATATACCATTCATAAATATGCTGAGTTAGATTGCATTGAATCATCACAAAAAAATTCTGTTACTGAACATACTATTCTATTAACTACAGTATATGATTAAAATTGAGTTGGTTTGCATTAAAATTATAAATTCTGCCACAGAATTCACACTCTATTATTAGAATTGTTGTGATTTTTATCAACCTGTACCTGTTGAAAATTGTGAGAACCAAGCGAGGATCTCTGGTACGATTGTATCTTTAGACCCTGGAATTCGAAAGTTTATGGCTTGTTATGATCCTCAAGAACGTGTATGGTCAAATAGGGAAACAAGGATTTTAATCGAATTGTAAGACTTGGCAGATATCTAGATAAATGTCAAAGTGATCTAAGTACTGTACTAAAGTTGGTAAAGAGAACATGAGGGCCAGATACCTTTTGAGAAAAAAAATGATCCATATTCATGTTAAGATCTGTAACCTGATCAATAAGATGCATAAAAAATTGGCTAAATGGTTATGTGAATGGTACCAAACGGTGTTGTTACCAATATTTGAGACTCAGAAAATGGTGAAAATATCTGAAAAAAAGATCAAGTCAAGAACTGCTCGATCGATGATGACCTGGTCCCACTATTGATATCGAAATCGAGTGTACTGAGGAATACACTTCCAAAATGTGTAGAAACCGTGGTTGTGTAAATAGGAATTTGGGTGGAAAAAAAATTCAGATGTGTTTCATGTAGAACTAACATGGATAGGGACTTCCACGGGACTAGAAACATCCTGTTGAAGAGTCAATTAAACCCATATGGAACTCATGATTGTTTGCATCTTAATGTTTATCATTATATAGTGAACTCCTTTTGATGGTTAGGTTACAGAGTGTTCTGCCATTATTCTTTTTTTCGAATTAAATATGGCTTGGCGTATACTATAGGAAAAGCTTCTTTTGTTTAAAAAAAATTTTTTTATAATATTTATTTTATTGACTATACATATTTGATATTTATTCGTGATCCATTATCCAAACTTTTGAAGCAAATATTTTCTCATAATGTATGCCGCTATTAAATTAAGAGTTTTGATGAGTTACTATTATTCTAGACAGTTAAAATTTTTAACAATCATATTATGAAAAAAAACATACAAATAATTCTTTGAATAATAATAAAACTGTAGACAAAGATTATAAAAACAAATGAAGATAGTACTTTGTTAATAAAAAGAATATGATTTGAAAAATAATGTATTTTGATATTTTTAAAAAAATGGGTTCATTCTGTCAAAACTTATTATTTTATTATCGTTACTGTAATTTGTACCAAGATTTGGGTCAGATTAAAAATTAGGGGAATTACATATAAGGGCCTGAAAAAATAAAATAATTACAAAAAAGGGCCCAAAGTGAAAATAATTAAAAAATTTTACAATTAAGGGCCAAATAATCTTTCGTTATTATGATAGTGGTTCTTTGAATGTTATCATTAGAGATGTGCTATCACAAACTTATTGATGCAAGGTGCTGAGTTTTTATAAAAAATTCTATTAAAAAATTTGTTCGCTATACCAGTAATTTCAATATATAGTGGGTCAGTTTGAATTAGTATAAGCTAACTATAAAAAGTTTATGAATGCCAATTTTAAAATAAGTGTTGCAAAGAGAAAACCTTATATTGTTTTATTAGTTTTAGCACACTGATCACCTTTTGAACATAACTGTGATTTTGAGTCATTGAGAAAAATAGTTGATTATCAGATAATCTGGGTGGCAAAAAATACTGACCAAAAATCCTAGAAATCAATCATCAAAATATTTGGTTGAATGTAATTTTTTTTTGATATTCACTAATATCTTCACTATTTTTTTATTAATCATATGTTTTATCTATAGCGGAGCATTTGTCGTGTTCTTGCACTTGTTCTTCACTTGTACTTATTCTTGAACTTGAGACTATTATACAAAATGGTTTCAAATTCGTAAACTTTTTTAGCCCAAAATAGTTTGTAAATATTAGGCAATCCAGCAACAAAAGTAAATTTGGAAAATTCACGTTTCATGATTTTGTGTTGTTTAAGGGCATTTATAAGGGCATTAAAAAATATATAATAATTACTTGAATGTTATAATAATTACTTAATCGAATTGACACTTTTTTACAGCATTCAATAAGGGACAAAATTTGCTCGACCAATAGGAACTTGGAAAACACAAAATGATCGCTGCATATATACTTTAAAATGATGCATATCCGATCACTAGATCACGAAAATTTTTCCTGTAAAAATTGTACGTACGTATTAAGTTCTTTTTATCAGATGAATACTTTTTTATAATAAATTAATTATTTATTTCTTTTGCAATGAAATGGTTTGTCATGCGTCACCATCATTAACCTGGGTCTAAACCGGGTCTGACCCAATCTGGGTTTTTTCTGACCTGGGTCAGACCCGACCCAGGTTTTTTCTGACCAGGTCAGACCCAAACCAGCTAAGACCCTAGAAGAAGAATCATTTTGGTCACTAAAGGCTTCATTGGCAGGGGATATTATGTTGTAAGCTCCAAATTAGCAAGATGCAAGGAGTGGTATATGCTCATATCAAATGTACGTCGATGCATGTAACATTTTGTTGGGTGTGGTATTGGAACAAGCTGACGAAGCCGGAAGGTAGCAATCTGTTACCTTTGAGTCCCGAAAATTAAACGCCCACGAGTTGCATTATACTGTCACTGAAAAGGAGCACCTTGGTATAGTATATAGATGTAATATATGAGAACGTTATGTGGTGGAATGACCTTCGATGTGTAGGCGGACCACCAAGCACTTGAATGGCTTTTCCACAAAGCACAGTTAAAGGAACGCTTGATGCATTGGGTTGTTACATTACAGGCTTTCGACTTCTAAGTAAAATATTAGCTTGGTAAAAAGCATATGAATGCTGACGGCATATCAAGATATCCAAACCCACCTGTGCAAAAGGGATGCACTGATGAGCAATGGATCGAACACTTGTTAATGAATGTGGGAATGGAGAAAGTAAAAATACAAGATTTGGAGACTATCAAATACTACTTAACTCACTTTGAGTGGCTGGCTCATATGACTAGCGACTCTTTACCCTAGCTCAAATGAAAATTGAAGATTTACTGTATGATTGGTGGATGATTATTTCGAAGAGCCGCCAAGGGTAGACCACCTAGAAAAGTGATCTGTGATAAGGTGGAGAAAAGCCAGATCTTGAAGGCAAGCCATGAGGGTTTCACTAGTGAAGGTAGACATAGAGTGATTAATGCTATAGTACGAAGCATAGTGGCTAATTATGTAGTGTTGGTAATGTGTACAATGATGTCAAAGGTCATGTGATGACATGTGATATATGTCAAAAATGCGAAGGAAAACTAACTAAATAACCCATCTATATGACGACCACCAGTCAGATATTTTACAAACTGTTTGTTGATTGTATTGGGCCCCTACCTAGGACAAGTGGAGATTATGAATATATAGTCGTGGGTGTGGAGGACCTCACAGGGTTTATTGAAGCCCGACCATTAAGGAAGAAAAATGCGAAATCTATAGCTGCATTTGTAAAGGAGGATATAATAACCCGATACAGGTGTTTTGCAGAATTAGTGTTAGATCGTGGAACTGAATTAAAAAAGGATTAATTGATGAACTTACTGACTATCTAGGTGTTGAACAATGTTTCAGTACAAGTTACCACCCTGAAGCCAATGGAAAGGTGGAAAGGGCTGTACAAAAGCTTACCCGAATATTGAGAAAGGTTTGTGCTGAAAAGCAAAACCAATAGCACGAGTATGTGCGTGAAGCCATATGGGTGTTGAAATATAACCATAAATGACCTGGGATACTCACCCTTTTATCTAGTACATAGTAGAAACGCCATCGTACCAATTGAAATTAACTCTTGATAGTTATCAAGTGATTATAAGTAAAGATGAATGGACCACTGATAAGCTGCTCAAATTTAGGATGCTTCAGGTGAAGGGACTGGTGGAAAAGTTAAAACAAGCACAGCAAAGTTGAGATGAAATTCATGAGAAATGGAAGGAATTCTATGACCGTCATACTAATCAGCATAAGAAAACTATAAATGTAGAAAATCTAGTTTTAATATACGATTCAACTTTGGAAACAACCTATTCCCGCAAATTAGATTATCAATGGATGGGACCGTATAAGATCAGGGTGATAGGAAAACATAGTCAATATTATTTGAGTGAGGCAGATGGGACGAAATTAAGAGACCCTTTTACTTGAAATAAAGTCAAGCGGCTTCGTAAAAGGGCTGTAGATGTAGAGATTTGCGATCTCGGAAATGATGATTGAGGGGATCTAGCTCCTGTCACAGAGTAGCACAATGAATGGTACATTTTGTACACGTAAAGTAAAGTGCTTAATAAAAAAAAAGAAAAAAATAATAATAATAGTAATATATATATATGTAACAACAATACGTATATATTTTGAAGCAAAGAGTATGTTACATGTATCACGTGGTTCATATGATGGATGATATGGGTTGGATCATATAGGAATAAATTAGTAATGAAATAAGTAATGCATAAATTATATATAGGATTGGGTAATTAATTGGGCAAGGGATCGGGTAATTAATAGAAGATGCATAAAAAATATCGTAATAAGGTTCATAACAATGGCATGATTAAATAGTTAATTAAAAGTCAAAAGGAGCATGATCAAACTATGATATAATTAAAATAGTCAAAACAAGTATAAGTAAAGAAAAGTGTAAAATAAAGAATTAGGCAGGTTATTTTTCTAATAATAAAAATATGTACTTACCTCAATACCAAATATTGGTAGTTACCAAATACGGCCCTGGGTGGTCTCTAAACTTTCGAGTTGTTTTGCCTTGAGTTAGGCATTAGTAGCTTTGACTACTATTAACCCCTACGACACTGGGATTTCTTTAAACTTATAATTAATTTCCTATGATTTACCTGAATTTCTAATAAAAATACTGTCGATTATATACAGATGATCACTTAAATGGGTTAAAAAGAAACACGCAGATTGATTTTTATGACCTTAAAGAACAATTGTCGCTTATATTTGCAGGTATTCTTGAATGTACTATTGAAAATATCCTTAAAAAATAGAAGGTGAGTTCGTTTGGCAAATTTTGATATTGCCATTAGATAGTGATTATAATTTTTAAACTCTATTTTACTTGAAAAAAATTCTTGGAGAGTAGATCAAATAGGTGCAGATATTGAAAAAATAAAGTAACTGTGGTTATGGCATTTATTTTCACTTGCAAATCTATTTATATATATTTTGATTTTTAGGTTACACAAGTTTTCTTGATTATCAGTATCCTTCACAAAAAGATACTTTTTAGTGCGTGGGGTCTCAGTGTTTTAGTAAAATGATAATATTTAGGATGTTTTCATATTAAGAAATCAAATAATGCTAGAAATAATTTTAAATTAGTATTATATGTATTCACAATGAGGGCATTAAAATATATGGTACTACTATGTATTAAAAATTTCAAGTTATTTGGACAAGTTTTTATTAGTACATTTTCAATTTTTTTAAAAATTCAACAATATGGAAAATAAGCTACCCCATGTGTAATTTTGGCCCAAAAAAGGTAGCTTATTTTCTGGAATATACGTACATCAGAGTGTATCAGAGTCATGATCAGCTGGATCAGAATTAATCAATTTTTACTAATATAATTATATCTATTCATTAAGTAAAAAATGCCTAGCTGATAATTTTGCTAAAGAACCTGCTAAACGCCAAACTAGATCTGACACATCCAACCTGAAATTTTGGTGATCCTCTTGTAAAATTCCTAAATTCTGTGTGCAATTAAGAAATCCTGTGAAACTATTTGTAATTTTAGCAGTTTCCTAACTACATTATTTCAAACTTCTCGACCAACGTGCTCAAACATAGCATATTGGCTGATTTGTTTTTACCCCAAATTCAACCAATCATAATAACTTATACAGGAAGTGCATCGTAATCTGGATCAGAATTGTCCCAAATTCATATTCTAGATTTTATATACCAGGTGTACTGAACTAGTACAGAGCTAATGAAGAGAAAAAGATCAGGTATAGGTATATTAATTGACAGTCATTGGGGTAGATACATTACAAAGGTAAAAAGCCAAACCCTTATATAATCAGAATGGTCCTTACTTTCAAAAAGAGTGCTTTTAAAATATGGATAGTGTACCTTCTGCTAAATGATAAGGGGAAAATAATAGAAATACAAAGGCAGCTAATGAGGGCCATAGTTGTAGCCAAGCCTAATATGCATCATATCCTGGGAGGTAATTTTAACAAAATCTTAGACAAAGAGTAAAACACATCGAATCGGAAAGGCAAACAAAAAATCAAGAAACTGCCTATAACAAAATGAATAGAAAGGCTAGGCTTTATAGAGAGCTTTCGACATTACAACCCAAGGAAAAGAGGTTTACATGAACAAACGAAAGAAGTCAGACTAGAATAGACCATATATGGGTGTCAAAAGAATTACAAGTAGCTGCGAAAAAGAGTGACATTGAAGACATGAGTTTAGTCACGGGAAGTGATTACAATTTAGTTTAGTTGTTCTTCAACATGAGTGAACTCTTAAGGTTCAAAATGAAAACTAGAAAAGTGGAGAACATACTTAAACATTTTTATATAACAAGGCTACAAACAAAAACTAGGAGGAATATCAGGGCATGTTATAAAAACTTTTAAGACAAACAGATGATGAAGAAGAAAAAAGAGAGTAGAAAGGAGATAAGAAAAGAGAAATTAATGAAAGATGAAAACTGATTGAAAAGGCAATACTAAAGGCAGCAAACCATCATATTCCTTCTAAATGGGTCAAAAGCACAAGAAAGGAGGTTAATAAAAATGTAAATAGAAGTTTAGTCTAAAAAGATACAAAAAATTTAAAGAGCATTGCACGTAAAGCAATAAAAACATTGGGAAAGTTGCAGATCAAGTGGATAGACTACTTTCCAACTACCAAATTCCAAATATTAATAAAAAGAATAGTAGTCAAATACATCTCACACCTACAGTATGGAAAAAAGAATGGTTTTAAGAATTAAAAGAGTGGATAAAAATTTTAGAAAAGAGAGCCAACCTAGAAGAGCAAAAATGTAAGGAAAAATGTATAATAGAAAACATAGAAAAATGATATAGCTTAATTGGGAAAAATGACAAGCAGATGCTAAATAGCATCCTGGAGCGGCCCTGGCAAAAGATCCTAATCAACAAAGTGCTAAAATGAGATGAGTTAAATCACAAAATTGGAAAATTAGTAACAGAACCCCATAAAATTAGAGAAGTGGTCAAAAAGTTCTATTAGGGACACTTTAAGAAGAGGCAACACAACTTTGAGAATATGTCAAAGGAGTGGAATGAGAAGTATGAGCCAAAGCAATGGATCGATCCAACATGGTAACAGGAATAGAACAGCCAATAGAAGAACCTAAATGGGCTGAGTGCATAAGGAAAGCAAAAGCAAATACTGCACCTGGTATATTGAATATAAGTTATACTTTTATCATAAGAGCAGGCCCTGTAGCTACAAGATTCTTTGTAAAATTGAGTAACTTGGTACTAGACTCAGGAATTATGCCAAGAAAATGGAAGATAGAGCAGATCTTTTCAATACCAAAACTAGTAGAATGAGACTATGCCTTAGCCAGTACAAGACCCATCATGCTTTTAGAGACTTTTAGAAAAACCCTAGTAAGAATTGTGCAAAAAAGGCTTAGTTCAGTATTAACCCAGTACCAAATTCTAAAATAGTAAAACTATGCGAGACTCCTGGTGAGACAACAAGCACCCTATACATATCTTTAACAATTTAGTAGAAGAAGCAAAAGAAAAGAAAAAAGAGGTGTAGGTTCTCTTCCAAGACATTAAAAAAGCCTTTGACTTAGTGCTGTCGAAAAGCATACAGCAAGCCTTGCACAGAATTAAAGTCCCTGAAAAAACATGTCACTTTGTTACAGAACTATATGCAAGAAGAGAAGTTAGGGTTATTACAAAATTTGGAGTTACAGAAGGTTTGAGACGGATAATGGCATTGACCAGAAAGATGTCATCTCTCTGCTAGTATGGAAAATAATATATGACCCTCTTCTATGCAAAATACAGAGCTTAGATAAAGGTTACAAAATGGAGGTGAAATGGCCAGCAGATATAAACAAAGGTTAGTCAAAAAAGAAAGCGTGAAAATAAGCTGCTTAGTCTATGCAAACAATACCATCTTCATTGGAAGCACTAAACAGAAACTCAAAAGCAATTGCCAGAATAGCAAACGAATATTATAGAATAAACGATATAAAAATGAACTTTTCAAACTCAGAACTTTTGGTCCTGCATAGCAAGAAAGGAGGTAAAGAACCAGAGATAAAACTTGGAACAGCAGGAAAAATAGTTAAATGGCGTCAAAAGTGAAAGTAATTAGGTTTCTAGGTGTCTGGATAATGGCGAAGAATCAGGCCAGGGAGTGCAAAAAAAGAATACAGAAAGATATAGCTAGTTTCATAGCACTTTTAAGGTTCAAAAAGCTGTTAATAGAACAGATCAAATACCTTAATAATATGGTACTATTACCGAGAATTGAATACAAAACAATGATTAACTTGATCCCAAGGAGCGTGTGTAAGACCGTACATCAACCAATAGTTAAACTAGCAAAATGGAAAGCGCAACTAGTATTCACAGCTCCAAATTGCCTAGTCTCAAATCTAGACTTCATTGGAATGAAACCTTTCTGGAATAGACATACAGAACATATAGTTACAAAGTGGAGTATAAGAATCAATGACAATAGCTTATTAGGTGAAACAATGATGTTGAGATTAAGAAAAGCTCAACTAAAACACTATAACCCTTCACCGATATGGAGCTTTAAAGAAGCTGATTTCAATGAAGCAAGTATTAAATACAACCTGAGTGCAAAAGTGCTGCAGCTAGCAAAAAAATTTGGGGTTGAAATTGCATTCAAAGAGCACTTTAAAGATTGGCAAATTGGTGGAGCTGAAGTTGTAGTACAAAAATTATAAAGGTCTTACAAGAAGTGAACTGGAAGGGTAGTTTAGCCATTTTGAAGAACTTACAGCTTTGTTATCTAGAACAATTAGTTGATCCAGAAAGAAGGTTTTTATTAACATAGCAGCAAATCAAAAAGCTAAGAGAAGCGAGAGCAAAAGATAGAAAAGCTTCTTGGTTTGCTGAAATCGAAAAGGTGGTTATGAAAAACAAGACAAGAGCTCTATCTGAACCAATTTTAAAAAATGAACAAGAATACAACTAGTTCCTACTAGAGCCAAAAGTCAAGAAAGTTTCGCACAAATGGTTAAAAAAAGGAGTGGGTGCTATTCGACAGTGATAAGGAAAATTCTGTAAAAGTAGGCAGAGTCATTAAAAAATCAAAGTATATGGTGAAATGGAAGTGGGCTCTATGGTAGCAATAGATGGTTATTAAAGGGACAGATCCTGGTCAATCCTTGGTAAAAAGCGAGGAATATTACAAGAGTAAACAAAAGAAAAGGAAATAGTAAGACTAAATAAGCTTGTAAACATCTCACAATGGGTCGAGAAAAATGAGAATTCGAGAGGCGAGCTTGACCTAAACCATTATAAGGACCACTCGAAAGACAGGCACAAAAAGTGAAACAGAAAGAGATTAAGAAAGCCAAGCAGGTTAAAAAGGAAATTATTACTAAAAGGCAGGAAGATCTATATATAGGAAAATGGTAAAAGATAAAAACAAAGTAGAGGAATTAGATCAAATATTAAAATATAATTGGGAAAAAGAGATTTTAGTTTTTATACAAATGGATCAGTTAAGATGCATCAACATTGAATTATTTAGAAATAGGGTATAGTATAGTACTGGCAGATAGAGGTGGTAAGGTTGTCCAATGCACCTATAGGGGATTGCAAGGTTGGGCCTCTTTTGGAGTTAATAGGAATCTTGGTAGCAATCTAACTGTCCTGAGTGATTGCAAAGTAATAATTAATACAGATAGCCAGGCTGCAATAAACTTAACCAAGACAGTCCTAAAGGCACAAAGGACAAGAGAGTGGTTAAAACTAAACAACCCAGGTGTACTTAGCACGATCAGAGAAGCAGCAAAAACAAAAAACTTGAAATAGAGTTTAACAAGATTCAAGCACACACCCAGAACAGGCTAAATCAGCAAGTAGACATACTGGCAAAAAGAGGATGCAGGAAAGGGGAAGTGGTAGATATCCAGGTAGTTAGTACAAAAGAGTTTTTCCTGAAACCTATATGGCACATGAAAACTATCGAAATTCCTCTTAGAGATATGATCAAAAAGCTACTAAACACAGTACACAAAGCAGAATAGACATTTGTGCACAGTAAAAATGATGAGGTTCACGTAGAACGAGACTCTAAAACAAACTGGCTAGAAAATCACAAGGCAGATGCATTAGAGACAATCAAGTTTGGAGCTTTAGGCTCAAAAGCTTCAATAGACTTCTGCCTACATTAGAGAAAAGATGTTACTTCAGACCAGATCTGTACAAAGAAGATATATACAGAAAGTGTAATTCCTCAAAAGAAACATTTGAACATTTAACTGCATGTAACAAAGACATACAGAGGTGGGTACAAGCAGAAAAAGTAATGGTCCAAAATGTATAGGAGAGCCTTGATGACAAGAAGAAGAAAGCAATTTCAAAAGAACAGCTTGGAAGGATACTTCAAAGGAGATATAAGATTGAAGATATAGATGAAGTTCGACGAAACAAGCTAGCAAGAGGAATCATACATAAAAAAGTAAGAGAACGGTTATGAGAACATGGAATCTCCAATAATAGAGCTGTGGAGCTGCTAGTTCAGTATATGCAAGATTGGCTCAAATTCTTCCAGGACGAAGTTTGGAACCCTTGTTGCAAGAATGTGTCGGATTGGGAGAAGAAAGTAGGTGTGTGAAAGAAAAAAAAGTACAAGAAGAAAAAGAGAAAAATTAGAGAGCGCAGAAGCGGAATCGAACAGAAAAGTAAAGAAAAGGAAGGAAAAAGATCGTTTACGATAAAAAAGCATAAAGAATAGACAAGAAGTTTTGAAATAGCAACCAAGGAAGTTTTCACATGGGTTGCAGAGGGGATAACTTTCTTATGGTGTCAAAATTAAGGCTAGTCATAATAGGCTTCAAGTCCTTGCTGGTGAAATGCTTTCTAAAAGCCTTAACGAAGGCGGATATAAAGTGTGAAGGTAAATCTTGCTATAGCAAATCACATATAGGTGTCCAATGCGACAACTAGGTGGGTCATACTTTAGATTTTAGCTTCAAATAGAAGTAGTCATAAACTGTAATATTTACAAAATATAATAAATAAAGTTATGGCATAACTGCTGAATTAAAAAAAAACATTTTATATTACACTAACCTCCCTAAATGCACATAGTTAATCAAATTTTAGTATTTATGATAGGTTTACAGTTTTAGTAGAAGTTATACAAACTTGATGATCTAATTTTTAAAGCTGCAATTTAATTGGCTCTCTTTAAATGCAAACCTTCCTAAATGCACATTTTAGACTTGTTCCTACGAGTTGCATTTATAGAGGGTTGACTAAAGTGTTCTACCTTTCCTTTTTAACTGCTTTTTCTTCTATGAGTAGTAATTTCTGTCCACTTTCTTGTTTAAAAACTCAATTTAGTATTATTTTTTTATATAGTTTCTTGAGCAGACTCTTAATATCTTTTCTTGGTTGTCTTTGATCATTTTATATTTCTTGTTAATATTTTCTTTTATCTCTTTTTTCATAGGTTTTCCAATTCTTCTTCTTGTTTTTTTATTTATAATACTTAACCAACCTTTAAGGTCTACTAATTTTTCTATAGTTACTTTCCTTCCTATATATTGTAAATTCATATTTAGCTTGGTATTAATTTCTCTCAAGACTTTATTTATATCTTTATATTCTGTACACAGAAGCTTATTTTTTCACAAATCAGTAAGATTTCTTATAATTTTTCTTAGGTTGGCAGAATACTTTGCTAAGTTAGTCATCTTATCTAATTTATTTCTTCTATTGGCTAGAGAATTAAAAATTTTCTTTTTCAGATTGCTATATTTGCTGCTTGAGTTATAAGGTGAGCTGTGATGTTCTATACTTCGTTTATAATATTGGGTTGTATATCTTCTATATCCATTAATAAGAATTCTTAGAAGAGGTTTTTTTTCTATTTTCTTATTTAAAGCCTGTCCAAATATCTCCGAGTCCTCTTCATAAGCCTGGTCAAAAAGATAGCAAGTGCAAAAAATTTTTTTCCTAATTTTGGCTCTATTTTTATATTCTACTAAATATTCTAATCCTATTTGAGCCAAGATTATCTTGTGATTACTTTCTGTATATATCTTGGCATCCTGTATTTCTGTACTTACAATGTTGGCAAACAGGTCCTCTGATGTCCAAATTAAGTCAATTCTGGTTTCAACTAGGCCAATTGTCTATGTGAATTCCTTAATGTTTGGGTTTAATTCTCTAAACTTATCTCAAAAATCTGATTTTTTAAGCCATTTAAAGATCAGACAAGGCTGTTTTTCCAATATTGATGTTACTATGATCAAGTTCTGCATTTACTGTTTGATTAAAATCTCTTAGTACTATAACTGTTTATTTTTGCCACGTTTAATAAGCATTCTATAATTTTTCTTAGAATTGCTGTTTCTATTTCTTTGTTATTAGGTGGTATAATGCTGTACACTGGTGCCCAATTCAGAATTGGGCTGCTCCAAATAAGAATTTTGTAGCAAAGTTAGGACTTTAGATGACTTTAGGGTTTGGGTTAGGGCTAGTATTAGAGGTAGGATTAAACTATAAATGAGGACGAAAGCATTTTGGGTTCTAAAACCCGAAATTAAAATTTGAAGATGAAATTGTTTTTGACCTATTTTACTTGAAAGATGAAATTATTTGATACTTTTTTTGAATAGACGAAATTATAAAGAACATATTTATATAAATTTTATTTGCTCTTTCTTATATAAAAAATTTTAATTTTCTCTAATGAAGACGAAATAGGCCTTTTTCAAAAATCAATTTCGGTGGCATCACTAGATTAGACCAGATTCCAAATTGGAACAAATTCCAAATCCGGGTACAACATAGATATCAAAAAAATTATGAGTTCCAACTGCTTAAAATAAAATTTTGCTATTAGTATGTATTCTGATATCCTTTTTATTTTATCCAAATGTTTTCCTATTTTTTATTAACTAAGATGCACAATTCTAAACCTTTTCTCTTATTTTTATGTATTTGACTAGAAGTATTTATAAGTTGTTTTGTTCAACAGTGCAAACTAAACTTTTTTTCTAATATTTGTTTCAAATAAACCCAAAAAATCTACTTCTTCTGCTTCTAACCATTCTAATATTCTTTATAGTTTCCCTTTATTCAGACAGCACCAGGGTGTAGGTGAGATTTTCTGTGTCACGTGACACTCCGATCTCTGATCCAGGTCAGGATCACGTGATCACGTGATCACTTATTTGCGCGGTAATACAAACTCCTGGAGAGGAAATAGCCAATCTGGGTTAACTATTCTGGATCCACCCAACAAAGAATCCCAATACGCGTATGCTTAAATCGATCTTGGCGCATTAATTAAAACCATCTAATTTTTTTTTTATTTTTTTTTATTTTTTTTTTATTTTCACGTCAAAAACTAATGCTTAAATCGATCTTGGTGCATTAATTAAAATTGTCTAATTTTATTTTTTTTATTTTTTTTTTATTTTCGCGTCAAAAACTAATGCTTAAATCGATCTTGGTGCATTAATTAAAATCGTCTGTTTTTTTTTTATTTTTTTATTTTTATTTTTTTTTATTTTCGCGTCAAAAACTAATGCTTAAATCAATCTTGGTGCATTAATTAAAATCGTCTAATTTTATTTTTTTTATTTTTTTTTT
>QKWP01002407.1:55663-69008 GCA_003550325.1 Gigaspora rosea
TTTTTTTTAATATTTTAATTTTTTCTTTAATTTATTTAATTTTATATAGTCTTATTTTTTTTTTATCATTTTAATAATTTATTTAATTCGTTATAATTTAATTTAATTTATTTATTTAAATTAATTATTTAAATTACTTTTTTTTATTTTTAGGAAAATAATTGTCGGAACAAGATTGGGAGAATTAAAAAACCAGGTATGAAAAACAAAAACAGAAAATTTCGGAATAGTGGATAGTTAACAAACACATAAAATAAAGACAAAAATGGGATGACCACATCACAAAAGACCCAACACAGCTTCACTAACGACAAGACCTATGAAACAGAGACAACAAAGTGACCGATCGAAGACTCAGCATACAAACGGCAAAACTTACCCACACTAGTGAATCGTTTCATCGCAGACTAAAATAAACAAGGATGGCCTAACCAAATAACACCAACTAACATACCAACTAACTTACCCTAACATACCCTAACCTACTAACCAACTTACCCTTATCCTACCAACTAACTTATCCTAATCCTAACAACCAATTCACTCTAACCCTACAAGAAACATGCGATACCTCCAATCACGACGAAATGGCCACAAACGCAACACGAATAATGGCAGCACCTATTTATAACGACACACAAAAGACGACTACAGAAAGAAGTGGAAAAGTTAAATATGTACAAATAAAAAACACCAACGATACCAGAAGCAAATCAAGCGACGAAATCTACCCCAAAGGCAATACAAATACGCATCACCTTCCATAATTGCGGCACTAAAACGGATAGCATGAAACTGAAACCAACGATTATAGAAAGAAAAGGTGGAAAGTAGAGATGCGACAACAAAAAAAAAACACCAGCAAAGGCAACTCACCTATAACGGTGACACGGCATCTATAACGACTCCATTAATGACGACTCCTTTAATGACAGCTCCATTGACGATGACGACTCCATTAACGACGACTCCTTTAACGACAGCTCCATTGACGACGACGACTCCATTAACGACGACTCCATTAACGACGACTCCAACTACGATGAAAGTAAATTATTAAATCATTATTAACCTAAAAAAAATTAGAAAAAAAAATAAAAATAAAAAAAAGATTATCTGGGTACACATGTACGATTATCACTAATATAGCAGTGATGTGACGATCATTTGGATTAGGGTTGGAGAGTCGGCGTCCACGTGACCCAGAAAATCTCACCTACACCCTGTCTAACTCCTTTATTCGTTTTAATTCTATTTATATTAAAGCTTGCAATTTTAAGCTTATTAATTGTTTTTGTCTTAACCTTGCATTTTAATATTTTCCCTGAAGTTGTTTTGAATTGTTTTTTAGAAGTGCAAAAAATCTACTATATTTTCAGGGTCCTTTTTTCTCATTGATTTTGCAGGAATATAAGAGTTTGTTTTCATGCTTTTTTATTTTTTAAATGCTTCATATTCTCTTTTAATGAACCTATCAAATTAGGACCCCTTTTAGTGTATTATTTTTTGAAAAGATGCTATATTTTCTTGTACTATTAGTACTTTTTTTAGAAAAGTACAAAATCTTCTCTTTTTTCTTTGAGATGCCTAGGGCAATTTTTAGGAGTGAAGAGCAGGCTGTGCCTTTTATACCTTTCTTCTATTCTAACTAGTCTTTTTAAAATTTTTCTAACACTTCTGTGTTTAGATATTTCTCTCTGTGTTTCTGAAATCTTATCTGATTGTCTTTGTTATAATTCTGTTAAATTCTTTTCTTTTTCCCATTACTTCTATCTTCATTTCTCTTGTTTACAATATTGCTAATATCTGTTAATAGCATTTTTTTTAAAAATTACTATTTCTTTGTATAAAACTTTCATTGTATCTAGCCTCTTAATTACGTCTAAGTACATATTTATTTTCTTGTATTTTTTTCTAATATCAGATCTTCTGAAGTAATAAGCTGTTTTATTTAATGCATTTTCCAGATCTTCTGCTATTTTGAAATAAACTGTTGCCAAAATTCTTTAATTTCTATTACTATTTGCCGATATATATACCACCTTTGATTTAAACTTCTTTATTTGCCTAAATAGAGCATATTTTAATGCCACTTTGGAACATTTTTAATGATTGCCTTATAAGCACTTCTACTTGATAATATGACTATGTCGAACTTTCTGTGTATCAATCGATCAATCTTACTTGATCAAAATGTATCGACCATATTTTCTTTATGAGCTCCTTTTTGGTTTCATTATATAAACCTAATTTGGTATAAGCTGCTTCATTTTTTCCAAAGAGTATATATTCTTTAACCTATACTATTTCACAAGAATTTAAACATTTTCTTATCTGATCTGCTCTTGCGTTTCTTGGCAGATCCCATAAGGTTAGTTCAATTTTAGGCTTAATTTTGTACTCATAATTGAAGTTTCTTGTATATATATAGATTCTGTTTAATGATTTTGTTACTGCTAGTATAACTTTTAACTATCTCTGTTTGTAATAATTTTGTACTAGCTTTATTAGATTCTACTCTATTGTCTTGCCTGTCGACTTTATTTGAACTTTGAGTTATGCAATCAATCTGCATTTCATTATTAGTTGCAATTACTTCTACTTTCTCTTTTATTAAAATGTTTTCTTGAACATCTTTTTCTACTAGTTTTGTTATTCCATTAATTGTTACTTTTTTCTTGAATATTTCTTCTCTCTGTCTTTTTCTTTGTATATCTTTTTCTTTCAAGATTGCTTTCAATTTATTAGTCCTATAGTCCATAGTGCCATATTCTAAGTTTAATATTATCTTTTTTTTTTAACAATGGTACTTTCTTGCATTTTACTTTGGGTATCTTCCTATATAGATTTTTTAAGCTGAAGGTGATTTTATTTTTCTATTGTCTTCAATTTCTATTTTTATAAATTGAATTCCTTCTCTGAGATTGTTATTTCTCTTGCTTTTTTGTGTTCTATCCATCTATAAGTATCTAGCAATTGTCTAATTATATAGACATTTCTGCTTTTTTTAGTTCTAAGAATTCCGCTATATGCTTGTCTTTTTTGAATACTCTATTTTCACTCTCATTTTGAATAAGTTCTTGTATCTTTTGTTCCTTAAAAAAAAAGTTTTAATATTTAATTTCTAGCACCATTTTTTGGGATAATACATAATGTAGATTATGCTATAAGATTCTAGAAAATTCTGTATTCTGTTGAGATTTTGTTTTTGTACATATAATTAACTTGCCAATTTTATGCATGTGTTTTGTTTGTTTACTTGATTGTTCAATATTTGTTTGTTTGTTTGTTTATGTGTTAAACGATCAGTCACCAATGATCTGCAAACTGAGATAAGCTAATTCCCCAAAATTTCAAAAAAAAATTTTTCATCAAAAAATACTTTCTAAGGCTCTTTAAGTTTTTGTTATTGAGTTTAGAGTGAATATTAAACTACTTTTTATTTTTAGAAATGCACTTTTTTGTTTAGTCGACCTAAACTTGTTTCTTAGTAAGAATTTTTATTTATGCCGAGTTTTTTTCTGTAACATTTTGGTATAGATGATCATCAAAAAGAGTTGCATCTTATATTTTTGCATTTTTTTTAAAATTATTTTTCATTTATTTTTTTTGTTTTTAAATTAATTTTTCATTTTTTTTAAAATTAATTTTATTTTTTTTTAATTTGCTTTAAGGACAGGACTAGTCAGTGCCCGTGCACTTTGTGCCCCCTATATTGATATCTCAAAATTTTACTAGGGTAACCCCTGTTGCGCTTCTAACAAAAAATGATCCTCTCGCGATTTTGTACTAATTTTAATTCTAACCCTAACTCTAACTCTACCCTAACTCTAACTTTATATGAAATCAATTATTAGTACATTAGGGGCACAAAATACATGAGTGCACTTTCTAGATTTTTTCTTGTTTTAAAATTTATTTTTTTAAATTATTTTTATTTTTATTTTTTAATTCAGTTTAATTTTATTTTAAAATATTTTTTTATTTTTTTTAGAAGTTTAATATGCTTCACATGGGTGTGATGTACTTGTATATCGCATCTTAATTTGATTGGCTAAATTTGCAGATCATTATTTTAAAAAAATAAATAATTTTTGTTAAAATTCTTTAAACTAAGAATTAGTTTAAGAAATTTTAAAAAAAGTCTTAAAATTTTTTGTATTTATATGCAAAATTTAGTGCTAAACAAGTTTACTTGGTCGAATTAGAAAGGTTGTCTTAATAAAATTTAAAAAAATTGTCAAAAAATGAGGTAAAAAAATGAAAAATTGCGAATATCTTTAAATTTTGTTAATAATGTTTTGGTAATTTTTTGGATAGACAACGGACCAGTTCGTATGTTTTCAACTATTCATGGTATCAAAGGTAATAAGTGGAAAGTGTTAAGTTTATGACAACGTTCACAATAAACAAGCTCAAATGCAAGTAATGTGCAAAAAGTTTTGATAATGAAGTCCGCAAAGAAATTTTAATTCCAAAAGCCATTAATGATTATAATTATTTTATGAATGCCATAGACATTTCTGACCAATTTCGCTCATATTATAACTATCAACTTACTGGTTTACATACTTGGATGCCTCTACTATTTTGGTTAATTTACACAGCCATTGTAACCCATATATCATTTATCAAAAAAATAAAAATTATTACTTAGTTTTTTTTTTACAAGCCTTTGATATTTTCTATTAACTATTAGATATTTATACTAATTAAATATTATTTTAATAGGTGGAACTCTTGCTCATCAGGAATTTAGATTGCAACTAGTATGGGATTTTATTAATGATGCATTAAGTACTAAATGACCGACTGCTAATAAACAACACATAACTGAAAATTGGGCTCCTATAGTAAGTAAAAATTTTAAACTTCCAACTATTTGCCTTCTGGTTCAAATCATTATCCAGAATGGAGAAATGACTGTGTAGCCTATATATTGTATCAGTGGGAAGCTAAAAATAGTAACCAAAAAATAAATGAGAAAAATCTACCACAAGTAATATTTGGTGTAAAAAATGTAATGCTGCAACAATTCATATTCATATTTTAAAGAATATCATATATACTATGAAAATAAAATATAAAAATATATTTTAACATATTTGCTATAAAAATTATTAGGAGTACATACCTTGCATTAAATATTATTATCTTGTATCTTGCATATATTTAAAATACGTTGTTATAGAACAGTTTTCTTGTTCTATTTCTAGAACATTCTAGAACACAGCAATTGTAAAACAAATAAGTACAAAAGATAGAATACAATTGCGCAATAGGAGTTTTATTGGTTTTATTGGTTTTTTAGGTTTTATTGGTTTTATTGGTTTATAGGTTTTATTGGTTTTATTGGTTTTATTGGTTTTATGAGTTTTACAAAAGATATATAAACCCTAGCTTTCTGACCTTTTGCACATTAGCTCTTTAGCTTAACTCAGATTTCCCTCCTTCTCCCTCGAACACTTAAATATAGTTATATCTCTTAAATATTATTATCTAAATAAATAAAATATATCTTTGCCAAATAAATATCCTTTTGTCTTTTAATGAATATAAATTGAACCGCTCTAGTGAAGTAATATTTCACTTCCACACCACTTCATATCTTCTCTGACCCTTACAAGATCCCTATTGCTGTGTGCTGTATTGCAAGTACTATATTGAAGGCTATAATCGCTTGTAACATTTTGGTGCCTTCTGGCAGAATTCATTTAAAATAGCCAGAATGTTTGAACCTCTCACTTGCAAGGATATCTCTTGTTATTTCTCCTCTTTGATTAAGTATTTTTTTTGGTTTTCCTGTCGAATTGAAAAAGATTTGTTCAGAAGGACATACTTGAAGCCTCTTGCATTTGTTGCACCAGTATTTTCCTGTTGAATTGAAAAAGATTCGTTCAGAAGGGCATACTTGAAGCCTCTGCTTTTGTAGTGCATGGTCCTAGTGCTAATTTGTTGCTTGCTATACCAATTACCTGGTTCTATTCGTCTTCTATTATGTTTAAATTTACTAGCTGGTATAGTTCTTTATATATAAAGCTCTTGGGCTTTTAAATTTCTTTGGTATTCTATTAAGATCTACATTAATTTCCTTGAATTGTAAACTAAAATGTTCTTTGATAGGTTTTATTTATTTTTAAAATTATTAATTAGAGGCCTTTAAAGATTGCTAAGTAAATCAATCTTGATTTTGCTATATAGTTTGTCCAACAAACTTGCAAGCATTTTTCTTGTTTACTATTTATCATTTCATATTTTTCATTAATACTTCTTTGGATTTTTTTAATTTGGCCTGATTTCTTTCTGTCTTGTTTTTCTGACCAGATATCATCTACTAGCTATTTAGATTCTAGATAAGTTCATTTTACCAGTAGTCACTTACAATGTTAGAAATTAGTGTTCTCAGAGTTTTCATGAGAATACTATTATAAATTTGTAAACAGTATAAATTTTTTTACTGTTTATTATTAAAAAATTTTTTGAGAACAGTAAAATAATAATACATTCTTATAAATATATAATAATTAGCTATATAATTTTATGTCAAACCAAAACTGATAAAAATCCTTATTTAATTTTTATGGTTGTGGTTTAAGTTTGCTATAATAACTATTTTTTTTGAGGGTATACTTCATATTTATAGTATTCTACTAGTTTTTTTTTTTTTAGTAAGTACAAGTGAGAACAATAACCAATTGTTTAAGAACACTTGTAGCTATTATACTGTTTTCATTCATGAGAATAGTGTTTGGGCCTAAAATTTCCAACACTGGTCACTTATACTACCAATTTTAATTTCTAATTTTTGATCAAACTTCTGTATTGTCTAGTTCATTTTTACTCTTAGTATAATTCTAATTTTTTGGACTAATTCTTTTTTTCCTTTTCTTTTTAATTTGCAGAATTGGACTATTGCTTTGTATGTTTTCAATTTTTTTTTTTATTTGCTTTTTTTTGCTATTTGCAAAGTTCTGAATTCTTTTTTTTAGTAGGCATTTATTTGCTGCCTCTAGTATACTATTTGCAATAATGTTCCATATATAGTTTATGAAATCTTTATCAAATTGTTTCTCTATGTCTTGGTTATGACGGAGATTTTGAATTCTGATACTTGATTTAAGTTTTTTCTTGAGGTAGCTTCTATAGCTATCCCACTCCTCTATATTTGCTTTATTATAAAGATAGATTGTTCTTTTAATATTTTGAATTCTTGTTTTAGCTATATTGTTATTAAAGGTTAGATAGTTTATATTGATAATAGCTAATACTAATACATGGTTACTTCTTGTAACTAGCTTTGTATCCTTGATTTCTGCACTCTGTGGCCCTTTTATCAAGTTTTTTATCACTCAGATCTGATCAATTTTTGATGAGTTGAAACTATTTGATCAGATAAATGCTAAGTAATTTAAAAAGAAAAATCTATATAATTCAAAAAATCTTGTCTTAATAGGCTGTTGATAATAGGATTTTTTTCTTATTGGTCTTACTATTATTTACTAATCTATTCAAGTCTGAGTCTACTACTGCATTAAAATTCTCATAATAACTATTATATTTTAAAAAAATATATTTTTATATTACAAAGTTTTTCTGCATTGGCCCAAAATTTTCTAGTTGCACAAAATTACTAATTCTAACTAGTCAATTTACATAAATTTGTAGAATTTTACTAACTATAACCGGCAGTGATCATCACCAGTATGTAATTAGCCAATAAATTTGCAGGATCAGGTGTAATATGCAAATTGTTTGTGTAACAAAAATAATTTTTTTTAAAAAAATGCTAATGTCTCAAGAATTCGTCTATGAAACTACCTTCGACATTCTAGCAAAAAAAATTCTTTGCTAAATTCTGTATAGATCAAAACACCTTGCTAAAATTCCAGGCCTCACCCTAACCCTAAAGTAAATGAAATGAACTTTTTTTTTGTTTTATCGTTATCGGTTAATTACACACTGGTGATGATCACTACCGGTTATTTGTAGTTAAATTCAAATTTGTAAGTTAGTTTTATTACCAAATTTTAATACTGAATCTTTAAAAATATATATTTTACTAAGTTTTCAATCAATTTAATAATTTAACTATTATTAGAATTAGAAAAACCTGCTCTTTAAACTTGTTTTAAGAATTAAAATTAGTTTACTTAATATAATTTTTTATAAAATTAAATATAAAAAAATTATTATTAAGATTATAAGAGAGTTGATAGTATTGTGACCATGTTAAAGATTTACTAATAAAACTTTTTAATAAGCAAATAGATTTTTATAGAATTTTTATTATTTGAACTATACTTAATAAAGAATATATTGCTTTAAAAAATCTTTATATCATATATAGTTTTTATATATAAATAATTAGTATACAAGCAGAATATAAAAACTAAATTTTAGAGGAAAAAGGTGTATTATGGCTAGTGATACCACTGAAATTGATTTTTGAAAAAGGCCTATTTCATTTTCATTAGAGAAAATTAAACCTTTTTATAAGAGCAAAAAAATTTATATAGATATGTCTTTATAATTTTGTCAATTTAAAAAAAGTATCAAATAATTTCATCTTTTAAATAAAATAGATCAAAAACAATTTCATTTTAAAGTTTAATTACAGGTTTTAGAACCCAAAATAAATTTGTTTTCATGTATAATTGTGATCAATTATTTAAAAGTGAATAATTTTTGATCTACTAGTCTGTTTTAGATTTTTATACCACCAAAATAACTATCTTAGTAAAACAATTCTAACAAGTACAAAATTGTTAAAATTCAATTATGTGATCTACAGATTTTTAAAGGTATATATATAAAAATTTGCAATTTTACTAATATAATTTTATAAAATAAGATAAATCTATATTGATTTTAGGATCCTGTAATTGGATTTTGATAATTTTATGCTTGGTAGGATTGTCTCATTGAAATTGGTATATTGGTAGTAAAATTGTCCAAAATGGACTAGTAGATAAAAGTTATTAACTATTAATTATTTTATGAATACATATTAAACTCTTTCTAACAATCTTTCATACCAAAATTTTCAAGAACACCAATCTATGAAAACTATGTAGTTAATATGTTTATATACAACAAACCTCTACCAAGCTGCTATTGAGTACAAAGCCCATTTATTGCATGTTCTACAACTAATATAGAGATGAAAAAAATAGTAGGCTTATAAGTGAGGCAACTTGACGAGCTTTGGTGCTATTGAGCAAAGATGTAGTAGAGAAACTTTGGAGCTTTGTCAAGGCCTATAGAAATAAAAATAGAAGTAGATACTTGGTTTCTGTATAGTGTAACTCTTACAACTCTTTTTATTTTGGTACACTTTTTCTGGTACCACTTTGGACATTTCAAAATTTCAAAAAAAGTAGCCAATTCAGCATACTCTCTCCAAAAGATCAGCAGTGTTTACTCCTTCTAAATTAGGACACGTCTATCTAAATAGAATCTCCCATGAGGCTATTTGGGTTTAATGCTTACAAATAAGCAATGACTAGTATAATAGAGGTTAGAGGAATCACGTGTAAAAATTTCTAGATGTTAGATGATTTTCTTTTTCTTTTCTACTTTCTAGAATATATATAGCATTAGATTGGATTTTTTTATACAACACTATATAATTTTTAAAGTCTAATATAGATAATAATAGTGTTGTCATGGCCATCTTTTTTTTGGCCTTTTTTTACTTTTTTCTTTTTTTTTATATTTTTTCATTTATCCTCTTCTTTTTTATTTTGTTTCTTGTTTTTTTTTTCTTGTTAGTTTAGTATCCCTTAATTTTTTATCCTTTTACTTGTTATTTCATTTTAGTCAATAGTTCTTCTACCTAGAAGGCTAGAAGAAGAAGGTTGAGAAAAAAGGCAGTTATGATAGACTAGTAAACCAGGTTAGTGATCTGGGGCAAATTGTTCTGAGATAAATCAAATCAAACCGGTAAGGCTAAATTACCTTTGACAGGTCACACATAGGTGCTTGAGTATTTAGATACTTTATAGTAAGAGGAGCACTATTTATCAGCTAATTTTTTAGGGAATAGAGAGGTAGAGCAATTATCAGGTCCTTATATAATATATATAATATATTTATATATATATATTATTATATATATAGTTTTTAGATATTTAGTTAATCGCCAATGGTCATTACATAGTCAAGTCTAAATTCTACTATGTAAATCAGTTATTTTGCTTAAATAAACTTATTTGGAAGACTAAATTACACCTATCTAAAAGTTTCATCAAAAACAGAGTACTTTTTATTATTTGACTTTAATTTTTACGTTCAATAAATATATTTTGTTAATAAAATTTTAATTTTTTGTTGAATGTTAAAATTAAAATCCAATTAATAAAAAGTTCTTCAATTTCATTATAAATTTAAGAATATATGTATTTTGATCTTTTTAATAAGTTTACTTAAGTAAGTTTAATTAATTTACTTAGTAAAATTTGGACTTTACTATATAGCAACTTTTGTCAATTGTGAAGTAGCTTATTTTCAGGTCAAAGACATTTTTGCATTTTTTGACCAAAAGAGGAAGTAAAATTTTAATTAATCAAATTCTTGAAAATTATCAGGTGGGGGGTTAGCTACTTAGTAAAACCCTAATCAGCTAATAAATGGCTCTCCCCTAACCAGATAAACCACTCTTCAATCAAATTACTATAATAGTGAATGTAAAATTTTTTAAAAAAGTTATCATCAATAAAGCATTGAAGCATGACATAAGCATCAAATTTCAAAAAAAAAAATTATTTTATGGATACTATATAACAACCTGTACTTTTTTTCTGTTATTCATACTAGTCTATATAACAATCATATAAGCAGTGTTTAAAATTCAGATCTAAAACTATATGCATAGCATGCAAGAATTAGAAAGGTTTTGAGTACACAAACAACCAACCTGTTGCATATGTATGCATGTAAAAAAATTTTTCATGCACGAAAATTTTTATTACACATGTCCTCATAATATTTGCTGCTATGAAATGTGAATTCACTTTTTAATTATATTAATATTGAAGGATAAAATCTATTTCAAGTACATTTTGTAAAAATACTACAATTACCTCTTTGAATCTTAGTAGCAATATGATTTCTGATAAATGTGCAAAAATATTAGCTGATTTGCTTTGTAAAATACCTTTTTGACTCATTTAAATCTTAATGGAATCAAATTGGTTTTGAAGGTTTAAATACATTAGCGAAGGAAGGTCCTTGGCAAAAATTTGACTCTTACTCACAATAAAGGAGTATATATATTAGCAGCTCTTTGTAAAAACATCTCTCTTACTTTTTTAGATATTGTAACATTTTTGATTGTCTACATGGCCAGTTTGTTTACTTGATTGTTGCATACAAATATTTTATAATTATATTATCATAATGGTTTGTCATAGATTATTACTATATTTTTGAGACTTTTTTAAAATGAATTAATAAAAAAATCATTATTCCTACCAAATTAGAATTTCATATGATCATACTTATTTTATAATGGCCTCAATTCAGCATCAACTCCAATAATTAAATAAAAATGATCTGTAATATCTTACTTAGTACGTACCTAGTTTTAGTATGACTGCATCATGCAGCTACCCTAATTCATTTCTGTCTACTTACAAACATTTACTATCGATTATTCATATACTACTGTATTATTTATAGTAATAGTAATAGTAATTGCTTAAATTATAAAAGTAGTAGATTTGCAAATTACAAATTATTATCATTATAACTAATATCATTAATATATATTATTAATATATTTTGTGCATTAAAATTTAAAGCTCTCTCATGCACATAATTTTATGTACATAAAAATTTAAAATTTTTTGTTGCGCATAATTTTTTGTGCATTATTTTTATAAAATTTTAAATGCACATTTGTGTACTTAGCTTGTTAAAATTTTATGACGAACATAGGGTGGCTATTTATATTGTATTTGTGGACTCGCCAAATAAACAAAGTTCGATAATCTAAGTATTTAAATTAATCTATTCATTAATATTGCTTTTAATCAGTGCACATAAAAATATATATGTGCACATGTGCATCGTGAGCATGCCAATTTTAAACACTGCATGTAAGACATAATTTTCATATAGACTGATATAATTAATATTAAGTTTTGATATTTTAAAATTTTTGTTTATAGTAAATCTTAATTAAAAGTTAAAAATCATGAACTAAGTTTGCAATTATGTAATCAACTAGACTTAGTATTTCTTTACAGATCTTAAAATAGTTATATTTACTAGATTGTAGGTTTTAAAATTGTCATAGACAGGAAAAAAACTATTATATCTAAGGGGTTCTGAGGTTCTGTAGGTTTTAAAATTGTTATAGAAAGACAAATAACTATAATAGGTTCAAAGAGTTTTAAAACTGTTATAGACAGACAAAAAACTTTATTAGAATTAAAAGTTTTAAATTGTTGTAAGCAGGTAAAGAACTTTATTAGAAATAAAGATTTTAAAATTGTTATATACAAATAAAGAATTTTAATGTACTTTGTTAATTTTTTAATTCAAGAAAAAAGGTTTATTTAAATAATTAAAATATTAATTTATTTTATTTTTTTTTTTATTTTTATATTATTATCATATTTTTTAATGTTCTAAAAGGTTAAAAGTAAGTAATATTTAAAAATATCATTTAAGAGTAGTCTTAATGTGGTGAAGCTTTCAAAGATAATAGGAGAGCTTGAACTTGAAAAATTAAATTCTTAAATTTGTTTTTCATATTGATAGCTTTATAGAACTGGTCGAGGTACAGCTATTTAATACACTTGTTATTGTAGTGTTACAGTACCGGAAGCCTTCTTTAATTCCGATAGAGTAACAATCACACAGCTCCTGAGATCCCTTACTTTGGGCGTGAAGCGGTGTGCAAGAGGGAAGTATAGTTTCTTTTATGTCTGTAAGAAACTACACACTTCTCTGAGGCAGTTTGGTATAAAACAACAAGAGATAATACACAGTTTATTAATTGAACAAGAGGGCTATTCCAAGGTGTCTGTTCCTTAGAAATCCCAAGAGTTTATTAATAATAAAAGAGGAGGGTAATAAATATAAAGGTAAAGGTAAAATACAATGTCTGGATCTATCTAAAACTAAGAGAAATAAGGTGGGTTTATATATCTATTGAGCTAAGCGTCGCTAAGCGTCGTTAAGCATCGCTAAGCATCATTAAGCGTCACTAAGCGTCGTTAAGCGTCGCTAAGCGTCATTGAGTGTCATTGCACATCAATTTCGCATATCACTATTACTAAATACAGTTATTACAAAATTTCCTTATTAAGTTCTAATTTTCAAACTAATTTTTACCAAA
>QKWP01002408.1:3699-23380 GCA_003550325.1 Gigaspora rosea
AAAAAAAAAGAAAACAAACAAAAAACAAAAATGTAAGCAAACTAAATAAAAAAATAAACAAAGCCCCAAATCTCCATTTTAAGTTCGTGTTTTGTAATTTAGAAATCGTCGATGGTTTTCACAAAGTGCCGGAATAAAATAAATTAATAAAAATAAAAACAAAAACAAAAAACATGAAATGAAAAAATAAATAAAACGAAACCTTGCAAAAACTTGCGTTTTTGAACTTTCGAAATTGCTAGAGAAAGGTGTTGTGAGTTCTTGCAAAGTGTTGAAAAGCTGAGTTAGCTTGCGCTAAGTACTGAAACGGCACTGGATTTCTTGCAAAGTGCTAGTGGTAAAGTATAGAAATAAAATAAAAAAAATTAAAAAATAAAAAAAAATATATATATATAAAAAAACAAAACGAAACTAAACGAAACAAAACAAAACTATACGAAACTAAATGAAACAAAAGGAAAACGAAAAAACAATGTAAAATTGATAGAAAATCGAAATTATAAACAAAAAAAATAAACAAAGATCTAATCTGATCTTGTAGTACAATCATCAAAAATCTTGAAACATTTCGAAAATATTAGTCAAACGCGTCCTTTATATGATCTAGGTTACAAATCGTCCTAAAATATTTCGAAAGTATTCGATATATTAAAAAAAAAAAAAAAGGGAGAGAGGGATAAAAGAAAAAGAGGGGTAAAAGGGAGAGAGGGGTAAAAGGAAGAAAGGGGTAAAAAAAAGAGGGGGTAAAAATAGATCGAAACGGCTTTTTTTTTAAGTTTTTTTACACATTTTGTGAAATATATTTTTGTGATCTATGGTAGCTTACGGATCAAATGAGCTTAAGAGATTTTGAACTCTGTTTTTTTTTTTATTCGTGATGGGTCAAAGATCTGTTAATTGTTATATATCGTTCAAATAATTACGATTATAATCGATTTGTAGATATATAACGATTTAATATAAAAATGATATATATTGATTAAGATATATATCGATTTTTAACCGGTTAATCGATATATATCGTTATTTTTTAATCGATATAAACCGATTAACAGTTATATATCGATTAATATCTATACATAAAATTTCCTGATAACTAATTTTAATAGTGATTTTTTAGAATCACTAAGTAAATTTCTTTAACATTGAATAACTTTTGATCCACTGGTCCGTTTTGGATGATTTAACTACCAAAATGTTCGTCTCAGTGAGACGATTCTAACAAGCCCAAAATCACTAAATTACAATCACAGGATCACAAGATCGATAAAGATTTGTATTGTTATTAACAATACAGATCTTTATCGATCTTGGGATTCTGTAATTAGAATTTAGCGATTTTGGGCTTGTTAGAATCGTCTCACTGAGATGAACATTTTGGTAGTTAAATCATCCAAAATGGACCAGTAAATCAAAAGTTATTCAATGTTAAAGAAATTTGCTTAGTGATTCTAAAAAATCACTATTAAAATTACACAAAAGTTGAACGATCTTGGGATTTTGTGATTAGATTTTAATGGTTTTTGGCTTGTTAGAATCATCTCATCGAGATGAGCATTTTGGTAGTTAAATCATACAAAATGGACCAGTGGATCAAAAGTTATTATCAATTTCAAAAATTGGATATATAAATAATTTTTAAAAATGTTCATTGTTACGACTGGTTGGGAGAGCAATGTGCACGATCGCACAGTTTAGCTCCAGTCGCAACTTGAGTTAGTTTATTATTAAAGGACAGTTTCGTATTAATTCGTATTCAAGAGATAATTGAAGCCTGAAATTAATTTTATTAAAAAGAAATGAAGGTCCTTAAATACATTTTAATTTACTATAAACTACTGCGCACTAATTTCTTTCATGATTTCTTGTACTCACAACGCTGCTTGTGGGCCGCAAGCAGTATTGCTTGAAAAGCCTTACAAGTAATTTTGCAAGCCAATGTGGCAAGAACTCTTGGCGTGTCAACAACCAAGGGCCAACAATTACTAGTTTGGCCAACAACCCACGTACAACAATAACCTGTCCCTCCGCCCATTGCATACAAACAACAAATATTACCTCAAAGCCTCCGCCACAACCAAATGCCTTGTAATTTCGGATGGCTTGGGTACTGGAGTCTTCTGGTGTTACCAATTCGCATTTAAGTTATGGGTTAAAAATTTTAACTGTGACATACTCCCCTTCTTGAGTGTGAGCTCCTGCGAACACTTTCTTTTCAGAAATGGTTTAAAAAAGGCCCAGACACCAATTCTTTTGTTATAACAATAACAAATTTATAGTGACTCTTCCCTAGATCGTCAATAGATGGGAGAGTATGATTTGGGAGTTTAAATTTTTCACAGCTTCGACATAATCCGTCCTACTATCCTTACTTCACTGAAACTATAAAAAAATTGAAAATATTATTATTATATATTAATTATGTTTTTATTATATTTTAAAAAACGTTATAATTACTAGTTATAAGTTAATAATAATAATATAAATAATATATATTAAAACTGTTTTAGTAATATTAATAAAAACATTTTTAAAACATTATTAAACTAAATAAATTTCATATTTATAGTATAATATAAATATTTATATTATATAAATATATCATATTATAATATATTTTATAATATTAAATATAATATAAATAAAACAAATCAATAATATAATGATTTAGACAAATGTGTTTACCCCAAAATTTCGCAAAAAAGATTTTTTGTTAAAATACGAAGGATGGTTTCATAAGCAAAATTACGAGATATAAGCATTTTTTAAAAATAATTTTGGTTTAAAAAATATTTTTAAAAAACTTATTTTAATATATTTTTAAAATATAATAATAATGTTTTTATAATATTTTTAATAATATTAAAATAATGTATTAAAAATATTTTAAAAAAATTATTTAAAATTTTTTTTAAAATATAATAATAATATTTTTACAATATTTTAATAATGTATTAAAAACATTTTTAAAAGTTTATTTTAAGTTATTTTTAAATAATAATAATAATGTTTTTATAATAATTTTGATAATATTAAAATAATGCTTTAAAAAATTTTTAAAAAGCTTATTTTAAACTATTTTTAAAATATAATAATAATGTTTTTATGATATTTTTAATATATTAAAATAATGTTTTAAAACATTTTTTAAAAATTTATTTTAAGTTATTTTTAAATATAGCAATAATATTTTTATAATATTTTTAATAATATTAAAATAATGTTTTAAAATATTTTTAAACAATTTATTTTAAACTATTTTTAAAATATCATAATAATATTTTTATAATAATTTTATAATATTTTTAAAACAGATTTAAATTTTTATTTTATTTTTAAAATTTTTATTATATTATTAATATATTATAAAAATATTATTAAAATATTTTTTTATATAAAAGCATATTTATTATATTTTCAAAATATTATTATTTTATTATAAAAACATATATACTTTTTTTTAAGTTTCAGTAAAGTATATCCAGCTGATTACATAAAAATAAGTCTAATTTTCCAAATTCATCCATGCTATGTCATCTTTTCTCCCTGCGTATCCCATGGCTTACAGGTCCCTCAAGATCGATATGTCCAATCCAAATTCAAATCTTTAATCTTATTTCTCAGCAGTCACTCAACATAATAATATTCATACAGATCATGTTCTTCTGGGCTAAATTGAAAATCATTCTATATGCCCCGCCTCGCATATAGATGTCATAACCAACTATTAGCCTATGTTATGTCCATTCTACGATTGGTCTTCATTCTCTTTTTGGTCAGTTCAATCTTCGCAATATCCAGCCTTGGTGTTCTTCAGTATTACTTAACTTCATAGGCTTCTAATGGTAAGTGGATTCTATATTCGGATTCTTTTCATCTTCTATTCTATTTAGTAATAGTGCTAGCAATGTTCCGTTGGCATCACCTGCATCAGCAGATTTTTGTAATTTATAAATATTCAATATTCGTCTCTTCTATTACCAATGTTATCTTGATAACAGTCTCTAATTTAAGGGTCACAATAGTGTCACGATTGAGACAACATGTTAATAGCGTGGTTTATCATAGCAGGCTTTTGATAATAAGCGAATGCCTTGTGTGTATACTCTTCAGTATCAATCTTACTCCAATTGTAGTGTTCAAGGTTTGATATTTCCTTTCGCTTTTCCAACTTTGATCCCTTCTCATGGCAATGTTCAACAGCTTACGTTGCATTGTATAACTCGTTTTACTTAGAGGTTTTTTTTCATTTTATAGCAGCTCAGATACCTATCCTGAGATTCAGTATTATCTGTATCTGTAGCTACTATGTTTACAATCTTTCAGATACGTTCTTGTTCATCAATGTCCACTTGGGGTCTTTGTCTAAAGAATTCTTTTTCTCATATTGCTGTGTGCCCCACCCCGCACAAAGCTGTCGTGATAGTCCAACCTATTACCACGTTCATTATTTCCTACTCTTGCCTTGCTTCTGTCACTCATGCCTATACAATTCTTAGTGTAAGTTTTTTTTTTCGTAATATCCAATTTATGCATGTTGGCATAACCCATTTTTCCGATTTACATATCCAGTTGATAGCGTGAGAAAACCTTAATTCTCATCCAATCATCCTTTCTATGACATCTCTTCACCCTGCGTAGTACCTATTTACATGCCAGTACCAGGCTTATTTAAACGGCTTATAGGTCCCTTGAGATCGACATTCCATTTCTAATTTCAGAAAATTCAGCTTTGACCTTCAGCGATCTTCCAACATGATCATCTTCAGCGAGTTATATTTCTTTAGGCTTCTTAATCAGAATGGACTTCTACGAAATCATTCACTATACATGGGCTAATTTTCTTCTCTTTTTCTCCCATGGATCAAATGATAGTATTTGCAAAGCAGGCTTATTTCTTGTAATTTTTACAATTTTCTATTCTTTGAATAAAATTTCAGACTCTTAGAGTGATTTTGCTACGAATGTGTGGGAAAACATTCATCTACACATTTGTCACCAAATGTCACGTCCATTTTCTAAAAATTGTAGGATCACAGTATTTATGGCTTCATAGATTTATTAAATTAACTTTAATAGAACATAAAAGGTGTAGGATTGAACATTCACTCCACACAACTGGTACCAAATGCTATGACTGGTTGGGAGAGCAATATGCACGATTGCATAGTTTAGCTCCAGTCGCAACTTGAGTTAGTTTATTATTAAAGGACAGTTTCGTATTAATTCGTATTCAAGAGATAATTGAAGCCTGAGATTAATTTTATTAAAGAGAAATGAAGGTCCTTAAATACATTTTTATTTACTACTGCATAAACTATTGCGCACTAATTCCTTTCACGATTTCTTGTACTCACAACGCTGCTTGCAGGCCGCGAACAGTATTGCTTGAAAAGCCTTACAAGTAATTTTGCAAGCCCATGTGGCAAGAACTCTTGGCGTGCCAACAGGACCCCGGACATCTCTAATATAGGTCATAATTGATCTACATAAATTTAAAAGATTTTGCTACCTTTAAAATTAGCTTAATTTGCTAAAAATTCAATTATTACATATAAATTTAGACCAATTTGCTAAAAATTAAATTATTACATCTAGATTTCCGGAATACTAATAAAAAAAAAAAAAGATAAAAAATTTCTTAAGCCCGTTTAATGCATAATCCGGCAAAGATCACAAATATATATACCGATATTACAAAAAAAAAATCAAGAGTTCAAAATCTCTTAAGCCTATTTGATCCACAAGCAACCATGGATTATAAATATATATTCCACAAAATGTGTGAAAAAACTTAAAAAAAAAAGCCGTCTTGGACGATTTTATCGCAATTTTTGCTTTTTCGCAATTTTTCTTTTTCGCAATTTTTTTGCTTTTTTTGCAATTTTTGCTTTTATTACTCACTGGGTCACTATTATCAAAAGTCCGATATATAGAGGGCCGGAGCGACTGTATGCTTTTATATAAGAATACTTTAAATTCATGAATGCTATTTTGAGAATTTACAGTAAATTAGTATAAATAAATATGTTCAGATTTATTTGAGCTATGTTAGTTAAGCGTTATTTTGGGCATTATATAAGCAGTAACACTATTAAATATATCACTATGAAGTATAGATGCAGACTTATTTACATCACTAGTTACGGCTCAACTGCATATTATTTCATAATCCAATTTTTTATATAGCCTGTAACTATATGATGTCACAAATCTGTATCTATACTATGAAGTCGTAAGAAGCTAAAATATTGATACTCGATAACCTGGGAACTAGGTAAAAAAAATTCAAAAAAGCCAACATAGTTTTGTATTATATATACCGATACTATCGGCATATGATTTATTAAATCTTTTAAATAGCTCTTAAGATTAAACTTTCTTATGCTTACGGGCTAACTTAACTACAAAAGCAATCATTTAAATATAAATAAAATTTCAAACAATATATGCACTGAACACAAGACCATACGAAGTTTTCTTGGTTTTTATATGACTGGCCAACCAGCTTCTTTTTTTTTTAATTCAATATATATGATTTTTGCATGGCCTAGTTATGAAAGCCAATTAATTAATTTAGCATGGCTTAATATTAATAATAAACACGTACTGTTTAAAAAAATCTTTAATATTAATCGTTTCATCTTTACTTATCAAAATTTCTAATCCAAAATTAGATGATGGTAAAGCCGGTAAACGTTGCATCTGAATCATTAATATATAAGACTTGTGGTAAATACTTAAAAAGGTTATTTACCTTGGATACAATACTTCGTTCCATGAAATGTCTTGGTGGAACATGAATACCATAGAGTTTTCCTTGCATTGTAAGGCTTAGTGTTTTTTCCCACTGTAATAATAAGTAATATTATCTAAATAGTTGATAAGCCTAGAATTTTTAACAATAAAATATTTCTAACTTGTATAGGTCTATTTTTGGCCAGCAAGATCTCAGTTACTATGGAACCATGGACATTATTAGAGTTTGTAGTAGCTGTCTCTGTTTTAGTGGACGAATCTGTTGAGAGAACTATATTAGAGAACTTAGTTTCCTGTAGATTTAATAACGTTAGCTTATTCCTGTAGTTAATAATAAACGTGCATAAATTTTACCATAAAACCTTCATACCATTTTGCTCATACTTAAATTATGCTTTAACAATAATCGAACGACCAGATAAATCTAATAAAAATGCTGGATTGTCTAGCTAGTGAAATTATATTGGGTATGTAGAATTGATTGGTCAGGCATAACAATGCTAATTTACAAAACTGCACCATCAATGTGAAAGAAAATTAAGAAAGAGATTCGGCAGGTGTGTCAATAAAAAGAGCAATAATAAATAAATAAAACAAATAAATAAATACCATACATAAGTAAATTTTTTAAATTGGTATATTACACGAACATTTTCATGTTAGCAAAATCCTATTACTATTGCAAGTACTAATATTAAAAGGCATTACATCATTTCTTAAATGTATTAAACATTTGTTTTGCCTGTCCTTTAAGAATTAATACTTCCTCATCAATACTAATATCTCTAGAAGCCAAATGATGAACAATATGCGAACCTTCAGCGTAAGAAAAAATATAAAATTGATGATCACGAGTTGCTAAAAAAAACTGCGCCGTTAATGTGAAAGAAAAGTTTTAAAGATACATAAGAAAGAGATTCAAGATCTGAAACGGGCGTATCAAAATATGAATGAAATGAATTATTTCGTTCATACATAGCAATAATTTGAGCAACGTACAACGTGTTATCAAATTTAGCTATTACAAAAGATCCAATTCATAACGGAAAAAGAGCTATGTTGTTGCATAAACGGTGCCCTAAAAAAATTATAATTAATAAAAAATAAATAAAAATAAATTTTAAATAACTTACATTAATAAAATAAATAAATTACCTGAACGACTTTTCTCAGATACATTATTACTAGTATTTCCATCCAATCTCCATCTATTTTCTCGTGATTTAGTTATAATACAATCATTCTTTATCAAATGCAACACTAAACTGCTAGCCTTATTAAGATTAAAATCATTTAAAACATTTTTTCATTATTTTTAGGAGAAACCTTAATTCATTCAAGGTTTCTTTCCATATGAGCATCATGACGTTGATGCAAGTTCAACAAGAATTTGATATTTAATGAATTATCGTCCAAAATAAAATCAGATCTAAGATCTATAAATGCAAAGTTCTAATTACTTATACAATTAAACTTTTAATATTAAAATAGATTAATTATTTACCATTTGGAAACCACGAAATGTCAGGTAACTTTTGAATACGTTCTATAATTACTTGACAAGCTCTATAAGTTTTTTCTAATGAAAGTTCAGGCCTTGAATTTGAATTTAATTCTTGACTCCTATTCATTTCAGATACGGCATTGTTTATGCAATGAGAAATAGATAAACTATTCGTGTTATCTTCAATATGATCATTATTATCAGCAGTTTCAAGATCTGAATCATCATTCTAAAAGTCTTCAAGTTGTGATGTAGGGTATTTTTTGTAGATATTAAAATAATAAACATCATCTGGTATAGAAGTCATTTCTAAATGTCTTGCCAAATGAATGGCTCTTTTATAGCCAGTATCAATTGCATCATCAATTTCAATATCAGATGGCCAATAGCGTAAGCATTCAAGATTATTATCTAAGAGAGTAATTTCTTCACATTCATTAAAATCATAGCCTAAAATAAGCTTCAAGTCAATAAATAATAATATATGCAGATATAGGTATTTCCTTTGAAAATAACCTTATAAGCTATAGTATTATTATGCATCGTAAGGTTATTTTCAAGGTGAGATCCATATTATTAATTATTAATATATTATATTTACCTTCACATACTGTTTTTTCTTTTCTGAATAGTAAATGTTCCGATTGAATAGATCTAAAATATTGACTAATTTTTGGAACCATTTGTAAAATTTCTAAGAAGGTAAAATCCGATCGAAACTGACGAGCAACTCCAAAGATATGTTCACAAGATTCAGTACCATGTTTCCATGGTAGTAAGGGAATATTTTCATAATAATCTCTATCTTGATCAAAAGAACCAAAGATTCGACTAAACTAACCATAATATTGAAAGTTTGTATTGCTAAAAAATTTTTTGAAATAGATATATAAGAATAAGATGTGCTAAGAGTTTCAATATGATATTTCCATAGGTGCAAAAAAAAATATGCCGTCATAGCCATTTCAACTCTTTTTTGATGTGTAATATGCTGATTAAGATAACTATCAATAAGTTTACCTTAAATAAATAAAATCTAGTTAATTTAATACTATAAATATACTAAATTATAAAAATCTTAAAATTAAATACCCATGATGAAAAGATATATAAATAGACCTCGTAGTTCAGGTAATAAAGCCTCTTCATTATCTAATACTTGAGCTAAATTACTTGAACAAAAAACCCTATATGCAGCATTATCATCTTGACGATCCAACTTTATTACATCTCGCTTATACATAACACTATTTTCCTTGAAAGATAATTTTAACAGATGATCAAAATGGACTGTAGAATTTCCAAATGTAAGCAAACGAGCACCTGACATAGCAGCATTCCTTGCTGTTTTTTTCCATGCTTTGGATCTTGAATACGGATTATAGGCCCAATTTTGGAAAATATAGGACAGTTGAAATTAATACCAAATTGAAGATTTCGGTGTTGAACTCGGTATTTGGTCTTAGTCGCTTGTAATAGATTCTGTGCTTGAAATTCAGCAGCAGCACCATCTGATTCAATAGATATTATGTGTAGTTCAAGATTTGCTGTGATTTCTATAAGCATTTGATGAAGTGCTAAAATTTTTTCACTATCATCATTTCCAGTTGGAATTAATGCCACAATTACAGGTGGAAATTTTGGAAGAGGAACCTAATAATTTGAGTAAAATCAATTTAAATAAAAGATTATAATAAAATTTAAAAATAATTATCGATTATTACCTGAAGAACATAAACTCTAACATATTTTGCAATTGCATTTTCCTGCTTTATATTAGAAACCTTATTATATATATCTTTATAAGTTTTAATTATACAATCATTTTGGTTTAAGGTTGATCCAACAATGCAACCTAAACTTGAAGAAAACTGTAACCCAGCTTTTACTTTCGTACAATCAGTCATAGCCACAACAGGACCTTTATAGTGCAAAGTATCCAAAAGTCTTTTAAAACGAGCAACATTTTCATAACAAAGATCTGGATTATTAATAACATCATCTGAAATGCTTCTATGACGTCTATAAATCATAAATTATTTTTTAATCGTAATTATGCTATTATAGCAAAAAAGTGTCAGCTTGCTAAGAGGTATGTAATAAATCGTAATTACCTTAATGTTCGAACAGTTATACCTGTCAAATTCTGACGAAATAAATCTAATGCTTTTAGACTAATACACCCAAAATTACAAGAAAATTTAAAAACTCATTGGAATATTTGAGGTTCTGTAAACCTTTATTTTGTTCTTCACGTTCTGCAGCTTGTAACATAATATAGCAAAGTCCTTTAAAAACTGGCTTTTGCTCAAATGCGCCCTGAATAGCTTTATCAGAAAATTCTGCCCAAAATTCTTTGGATGATGAATTCTCATCAAAAAGAATACTATACAATTGCTTAATATGATTATTTTTTAGATAAGATAATAATGGATTACTATTATAATAAAACTTTGGTGTATATTTAGTATTTTTTGGATCAGGTGCGACAGCTTTAACACGATTCATAAAACATGAATTAGAATAAAGAAGAGAACATGATAATAAAGAAGAGAACATGATGAACATGTCTGCCCATGAGTCTTTCTTTCACAATTAACAGATCGAATACACATTCCTGCAAATTATAAAACCAAATAATTAAAATTTGAGTAATTAACAGCTTTGACCTTGCTAGAATTAACTTACCAAAGCGATCTATAAACCATTCTGATTCAGCTATTATTTGTTGATTAAATTGTAACACTTCTTCTTAATTAAGTTTTTTGGAATTAAATTTCATTTGATTTGAAAATTTATCTTGAAACATCTCTTTTCCAATTATATCACGCCGTCGTGCACCTCCATATGTGGATGGTGTTCTATTTATATAAGATCTAATTTGTTCAGAACGTAACCCAGGGCAAGGTTTATTTGGATACAAAGATGGAGATAACAATGTTGGTAGTGGGATGAGGAAAATAGAGATGACAATGTTGGTGGTGGAGATGAAGAAGATAATGACAATGTCGGTAGTGGGGATGAGGAAGGAGAGTTTTTCTTTTTTTTGGGAGGGTTAGGCAAGACCGGGAAAAGTCCAGGTAAGCCAAGCTGCCTTTTCTTGTTATTTACTTTACATCTTGAGTTGTTAGAATATTCATTAAGTCTTGACTCATCATAATCGTTATCAAGAGTAACTTTTTGTCCACACATGCAAAATACTGTACGTTCATCAACAATAGCTCTACAAAACTTATTGCTAGCTAAGCGAGCTCGAGTATGTTTCCACTTCATTTAAAAACGCGTTCAGCCGGGTTTTATATATTTTTTTTTATTATTAATGAATTCTTTTCACGTTTGTAAAAAAGCCAGTAAAAAGCCTGTTTACTAGCCTAAAAACCTGAATTGCTTTATAAACTATTATTCTTGGCATTACGTATTACCAATATTTATTACTAGTTTATACTGTAGATTATCTCTAAATCGTCCCGGTATAATTTGTTATGACAAAATTTTATGTTATACAAATAAAAGATCAAGTTTTTGGCAATGATAGTTTGAGTTACTTTTTTGCCATTAGTCAAATGGAAAATATCTTAATAAATTAATTGAAGTTCATTATCGCAGTATGATCGCTCATTTCTAAAAGTGTTTTATTGATAGTCTGAATCTGTGTATACAAGATCCCCCCATATATCTGACCCCTTTCATTTTTTATTATTTTCTTTTTTTTCTACTAATTTTTTTGGTAGAATATAAAAGACCCGGGTCTTGTATACAGCATAGCATTACATATATTTTAAATTTACATAGCAGTTTAATCATTTTCTCGAGGTGTCTAATCGTCTTTATTTTTGCGTTCAGCACCTTTAAGTTAAGATATTTAGTGAAACGAAAAAAATTTTTGCACAGTATGTTACAGATAATTACACGTATCAAATACCTTATCTCTAAAAAGTTTAACTTTTGCGAAGGCCTTCTCAATAGTGTTGCTAGTCGCACCATTTTCAGTCTTAGTCTCTATGTATATTTTTAGTGGAATGCCTTTGACGCCCTTTATCCATGAAAAGTCCATAGAAAGGCAATTAAAGCGCACAAAAATCTTTGCACCCTTTTTACCATTCCATCGAAATTGTACTTTATCGAAAGTTTTGGTTTCTACATTCTGTTTTTTATGCTTCGCACATTTACTGAAACTTGATTAGCTTTACGTGCTTGAAGTCGTCGCTTGAATGGTCTTGTTTCCTTGCATTTTTTTAGATTTGAATATATCTTAAATTTTTAGAACAAGTTTGTAAGTAGTTCAAGAACAAAGTTACGTTTAAATATTTTTTACTATGTTATATAAACTTTGAGCGATCAATTTTTAAAAACCTGCCAATTTTTTAAATTTTTAAAAAAACTTTTTTAATCGATATTGGCGTTTAACTAGGACGGATCTTTCCTGTCTTTCTAAGATTTTGAAACTGTGAGCCAAAATTTTCCCATTTAATTCAAGGCGGTTAGTGTCGTAGAAACAGGCTTGACTAACTTGTTGAAGTTTTCATTGGCCGATTTGGGAGCCAATATTAGTTTGGGTGAGCTTTTTTTAAGTAATAAGCAGTTGGTACGGACAGCGTCTTTAGGATACTTTTTACTTCGGTTAATAGCTGAAAGAGTGCATAAGAGTGAACGGTGAACATTAAATGGAGGTAGGAGGCCATAAGTTATATTATTATAAATTTGAAAAATGTTTTTTAAAAAAAGAGAATCATATAAATCATCGCTTTTCTTTATATATTTAAACATATAAAATGATTTTTTACTAATTTTTTAATTTCGAATTTGATTTTAGTAAAATTACTTATTGACCTTATATAGGTTTGTTTAAATATGCCGTGTAATACCCTAATTGGGATGCACTTCTACTCTCTAGAGAACGTAATTTTTAATACCTACTTATTTTCCCCAAAAAAGGGTTAATTCGACAAAAAATAAATTATGACGATATAAAAATCTGACCATTTTGACAAAACTAAAAATGGGACTATTATCTGAATTGATCTTAATTTGCTAAAATTTAAATTTGGACCTTTAACCAAATTTGAGCAAATTTGCTAAAAAAAAATACGACCTATATCATAGATGTCCGGGGTCCTGTGCCAACAACCAAGGGCCAACAATTACTAGTTTGGCCAACAACCCATGTACAACAATAACCTGTCCCTCCACCCATTGCATACAAACAACAAATATTATCTCAAAGCCTCCGCAACAACCAAATGCCTTGCAATTTCGGATGGCTTGGGTACTGGAGTCTTCTGGTGTTACCAATTCATATTTAAGTCACAGGTTAAAAATTTTAACTGTGACATCATCGATCGGTCGGGTATATTACCTGTAACCTTGGTACCACCATCTTGAATGGGAGCATTGGCGCAGTTGTGTAAGTTACACAGACAAATCCAAGAAACTGGAACAATTGAAACCCGTTTGGCAAGTCCCGAGCAAGGAGGTAAGGAAGATCTTCCAATAGTACTACAGAAGACCGGGATTTCGGCTAGAGACCGAAGAACCGGACGGAAAAAGCCCTATAGCAAAAGGGGACACCAACCTGGCCGCCGGAGTCGTACCGGAGGAAAAGGACCTATGTTTCGGAATTAGGTACCAAAAAGAGGGAGTCCGTCAGGTACATAAAGCCGGGCCGACCAATCCTTCTGAGCTAACTAGTTTGGTAGTTTGGAAGAGATCGGTAAAGGTTGGAAGAAGGGTCAGATGTGAGTACTGGGGATCGGAATGAACCTGTAAGGGCAAACGGAACTCACTAGCCAGTAAGAGGTGGAAGCATGGAGGCATGTATGTGTCAAGACCCAACGGGCTTTGGGCGTACCCATATAGGAGTCTTTGGACGCTAAGAAGTGCTGGGACTACCAATATGGGTATAGCTGATACAAGTGCATGTAGTGGCAACAGGGTCCCCCTGAATCTTATGATGCCATCCAACTATATCTAGTACTGGAAGCATTTGCGAAACAAGCCCAGTTACATCGTTACTATAGAGGGAAGTACAGTCGTTCGCACATTACCGAATTCGGAACGTTAAATCCTAGGCCTTGAAGTTGCAGGAACCCGTCTAGTTATAGCAGCATGCAGGCTTGAGATACTTACCCAATGTAGTAGAGGCAGCTGCATGGCTTGAGATACGAACTCCCGAGAAGTACGCTATTAGGAGATCTCAGGTACACCAATCTGGAAGCACAAAGCGCCTACCTGGCAACGTACACCAAATTGAAAGTGATGATACTAGGTAGTGTGAGTAAAGTGGCGGACATGTGAATACCAATTGTTGGTTGGAGAGGGACGTACAAGCCAGGTCAGTTATATAAATAGGAATATGGAAGGCTCTGGTGGGTTTTAGCCGTGGATAAATGGTTGCATTACCTAAAGTCCTAGTTCCAATACTTGTATATAATATGTATATACTTCGGCAATATGTCAACTTACTTAAGTATTAATAAAAGTTTGGGGCAGGAGCTATACCCGGGGTTCCCCCTAATATAAAAAAAAAATAATAATAATAATTTTTAAAAAAATATAAAATTTGATTGGCTAATAGGGTATCAGGTATAGGTGAGTAGAGTAAAATTTTGAAATTTATTAGTAACAAAAAATTACGTAATTTCTAGAAGCTCTCTTAGCAGATATGCATTGTTTGGTAAAGTTGTAAACATCTTTCATTAGGGTATGCAGTCAACTAAGGGGAGCGCCAGAAATTACCTGATTAGGGTTTCACTAAGTAGCTGACCCCCCTACTCCCACCTGATTATTTTTCTAAGCATTTGATTGGTTAAAATTTAATAATATATATATATATATTAAAAATTGGATAACTTTTGATCTACTGGTCTGTTTTAGATGATTCAACTCCCAAAATGTTCGTCTCAGTGAGACGATTCTAACAAGACCAAAATCACCAAAATCCAATTACAGGATCCCAAGATCGTTCGACTTTTGTGTAATTTTAATAGTAATTTTTAAAATTACTAAGTAAATTTATTTTTTATATTCAGACTTTTTAGTCAAGTCTGAGTCTGGTCTGGGTCTGGTCCGAAGTCTGCAGACTGGTCTGAGTCTGAATATATTTATATGCAGTATTGTCACTTGGACGTTTTTTGGACATTTTGGACATTTTTTCAAATTAAAATTACTTAAAATTTTATTAAGATAATCTATTTTAATTTTTTCACCAATGAGTCCAGTACCTAAAAAAATATATAATTATATATTTTTTTAAATTACTTTATTGATTAGTTAAACATGGGACATAGGCTTGGACAATTTTGGACAATTTTGGACGTTGGACAAAAAACATAGTATGGACACGTCCAAGTGACAACACTGTTTATATGTATTTTTTGGTGCTGAACAAGTTTACTAAGTGCATTTTGTTAGAATAAATTAGCAAAATTTTATGAATCATAAGTTTTTATAGAATTTTATTAATAAAATTCTATAAAATCTTATAATTCGCAAATTTTTATTAATTAATTCTAACAAAATGCACTAAGTAAACTTGTTCAGCACCTAAAAATACATTAAATCGGCAGGGTTGTTTTTATTTTACTTGAAATTTGGAGAAAAGATGCATAATTTTGGATTTTTGATCAAAAAAGTCAAATTTAAGCATCTTTTCTCCAAATTTCAAGTAAAATAAAAACAACCCTGCCGATTTAATGTATTTTTAGGTGCTGAACAAGTTTACTTAGTGCATTTTGTTAGAATTAATTAATAAAAATTTGTGAATTATAAGATTTTATAGAATTTTATTAATAAAATTCTATAAAATCTTATGATTCATAAAATTTTACTAATTAATTCTAACAAAATGCACTAAGTAAACTTGTTCAGCACCTAAAAATACATTAAATCGGCAGGGTTGTTTTTATTTTACTTGAAATTTGGAGAAAAGATGCTTAAATTTGACTTTTTTGATCAAAAATCCAAAATTATGCATCTTTTCTCCAAATTTCAAGTAAAATAAAAACAACCCTGCCGATTTAATGTATTTTTAGGTGCTGAACAAGTTTACTTAGTGCATTTTGTTAGAATTAATTAATAAAAATTTGTGAATTATAAGATTTTATAGAATTTTATTAATAAAATTCTATAAAATCTTATGATTCATAAAAATTTTACTAATTTATTCTAACAAAATGCACGCACTAAGTAAACTTGTTTAGTGCCAAAAAATACATATAATTATATTCGTCTAATCAATATGGTATGTGGTATTCATCATAGAGCTTAGGTGCACTGAATTAGACATATCTAATTATTAATTGTTTATAGAATACAAATCTTTGTTGATCTTAGGATCCTGTAATCAGAATTTAGTGATTTTAGCCTTGTTAGAATCGTCTCACTGAGGCGAACATTTTGGTAGTTAAATTATCAAAAATGGACTAGTGAATCAAAAGTTATTCAATATTAAAAATTATATATATGTAATAATATATATAAATATATATTTATATATATGGGATAATTTATATATCGCATATGCGACATTGTCACCTCTGTAATGTTAATCAAAACAGCCAAAATAAACTGAATGATTTCGTATAGTTAGGGTTAGAGTTAGGTAGGGTTAGTGTACAGGCGAAGAGCGTGGTATATAGTAAAAATTTTCAAGGAATTTTTTTTGTTAGAGCACAAAAGGTGGTTTCATATGCGAAATTTTTGGTTATAGGCGATTTTTGTCAAAACGAACGTTTGTTTTGAACTTTTTTCTTGTGATACGTTACACCTGATCTTGAATTTTTATTGATCGATCATGTGAGGCGACGCATCGTAGGCGATAAATAAATGTACCCTATATATATTATATATATTATATTATATATATTATATTATATATAGGACCTGATAATTGCTCTACCCCCACCTACCTAAAAAATCAGGTGATAAATGGTGCCCCCCTAAGTAAATCAAAAATATGTATAGTATTATATAAAAATTAATTAGCAAAGATTTTTTTGAAGCCAAAAGGAAGAAAATGGCGGGTTAGTTCACAATATTTCTTCGCGTTCGTTAGCAATTTTTTCTTTGCTTTTTTCGGGTAATTGTTCGAGAATTTCCTCTCTGGCCAAAAAGGGCTCGGGGGTGGGGACAATTCCTAAGGTTGACATACCATAGTGATAAATAAAATCTTTGATTAGTTGAAAAACATTTTTAAAATCTTGTGCGGCCCCGGCATTCGTGATCAGAATAGTAATCAAAATAATGATCGAGGTTATTTATCACTTTTTATATATATTTTAATAATAAAGAATAATTTTAAATGTCTAGAGCAAATCGCTTTACTTTTTTCAATTATTTTATTTATTTATTTATTTTTTTTTCCAAGTCAAAGTGCCCACTTCGGGGGAGAGCTTTTTTATTCAAGATAATCAAACCCCGGACGGCCTACATGGAGGGACATCCGACATTTGTACATTGACGAAAGTACAACTAGCCTTATCTGCAACTTTTGGTTGCCTATTTAAGTAGCTACTCGAAGGTTCTACACTAGCTGTCATACGTGCAACTCACATACTGGCATTGCCTATTTAAACCCTCTGATCCTTGCCTCCTATCAGCCCGTCTTGTATCACCGGAACTCTGTTCCGGATACTAACCAGTCCCCCTTAGGACTAGTTTATCCTAGTAGGAAACTTGGTAGAGCGATCCCTGTCCCACACAGGTATCACCTACACTTCGGTAGCATACGCATTTGCCGAAACCAACACTTGCAGTTAGGGGTGGTTACCTAACCGCTATCACTACCTACTTCTGCCCTTGTAGAGTTTACCTGACCCCAGTACCGTCCTATTTTTCTTTCAGTTTCTTTCACCCAGAAGCTTTCTTTTCCCCGATTGCCTTCCTACTTCCAATCCGAGGACCCAGAAGGATTGGTCTGCCCTGGCGAACCCAGAAACTCTCCCCCTGGTACATGATTCTGAAACACATGTTCTTTTTCTCCGGTACGACCCCCGGCGGTCTGGTTGGTAGGGCCTGTCATAAGCCCTTTTGTTATAAGTCCACTTCCGGTCAGTCCACTACCGGTCAGTCCCTGTCTGATTCCTATTAGGTACCGTCAAAAGTCCGGTTACCTCTCTACTCAGGACTTGCCAAGTATGGTTTTTCTTTGTCCTACGGTTCTGTGCATAACACAGTGCCTGCGCTCCCCAGGATCTACATGCCCCAGTTCTGTGCATAACACAGTGCCAAAGCTCCCAATACGAGTTGGTATAACCTAGAAAACAGATTTGTAAATCCGAGCTAACAATCCGGGTTACCATAATACAGGTAAATCCTTCGAAATCGTCTCCAGTAGGATTCAAACTCTGTACCTTTGCTACAACTTCTTGGGGGGTGACAACTATCCAACTACACTATGTCGCCACACCTCTTCAATTATTTTATTATAAATTTGTTCTTAAATACGTTTATAACAAAGTTAAAAAATTTTAAATTTTTGTATTAAATTTTTATCTGCAATAAAACAATATGAAACAGAATTTTTGTAAAACGTCAACTTGAAATCTAAATATTAATATCAAAAAATTTTCAATATAACATTGTTATAAACATGTTTAAGAATTGATTTATGCTAAAATAATTGAAAAAAGTAAATTGATTTGCTCTAGACATCCAAAACATCCAAATTATTTTTTACTATAATATTAAAATATAATTAAAAGCAATAAAACATTCTGATCACTATTCTGATCACTCTCCTGATCAATAAATTCAAAAAAAATCAATATTTAATTTTTATATGGTACCACATATAATTTTGATTTACTTAATTGACTGCACACCCCAATCTTTCATCCATCACTAACATTCCATAATCATTAGGCAAATTGTCCTCAACAAGAGCGAATTGGGTGGGTATAGAATACCTAATTGTAAAATGGAATTTATAAAGAGTATTCGGAGGATTTAATAATTTTTTTTTTTTTTAACTCTTTGACAGTCTCGTCGGTACCTTTATTTTAGATATTAGATATATAATATAACTAAACTATGTTAATTACTTATTATCAATACTATATCTATAGCAGGTCCGGCATCACTTGAATACTTCAAGAGCACCTTAATGTGACCTATCGCACTGCCTTACTGATAAAACAGACAATTTTGTCAGCCCCGTCAAAGAGCGACATAGGATTTCTCTTCAAATTCCTCTCACCTAGCATCAATGATAAGGATAACCAAACTATACAAGAAAAACATTGTAGCTAAGAAAATAAAAGGGTAATGAAAAAAAAAGAGAAATACCACAAAACCTAAATGATATACCAAAAAACAAACAAAATAAAATGACTACAAGATGAAAGAAACAAAGAAAAATTCTATCACTAATGACAGAAAGCTAACAAAATAAAAACAAACAACGAAAAGAAAAAGAAAAAA